>JACEFZ010000227.1:115000-350000 GCA_014155875.1 Cepaea nemoralis
CTCTCTCTAATTCTCTCTATCTCTCTCCTTCTATCTTTCTCTCTCTCTCTCTCTAATCACTCCTTCTCTCTGTATCTCGCTCTATCTTTGTCTCTACATGGCACGTTACACCCACCTTGGGTATTCATGATGCCATGTTAAACATTGCCTCAACGAGTCATGTATTATTGATTATTTTTCATGCGTTTTAATGCTTATTGTTCTTTTGTTGTCAAAGAATTGCTTCATAAGAGATGTTGAATGAAAGAATGTATGAGAGGAAATAGAAAAGAAGGACAGAATGTCAGACGGGCCTGCGTTCCCAATTCTTAACCCTTGGAAAATAAAGATTTACTTACTTTACTTAATTACTTACTTACACTCTCTATCTCTCTCTGTCTCTCTGTCTCTCTGTCTATCTCTCTCTCTCTCTCTCTCTCTCTCTCTCTCTCTCTCCCAAACAGCACGCAGAGTGTTGTCGTCTATATTCTACTAAGAATATCACCTCTATTTGATCCACACACCGCCCTGTGTGTCGCCGGCTCTATTCCATCTGTACTAATAAACATATTACGTATGAATAATGTTCATTGTATGTTTTCTCACAGTATAATGAATCAACAAGTCACCGTGTCGGTTTTATACATGAAATACATGTGATCTTTATGAAAATAAAACACTTGTGATTATTTCCTTGCCGTGTCCCAATTTGAGAATGTACCACGATGCCTTCTGGGACGCTTTGAGAGTGTACCCGGATGTATTATGGGACGGAAGAGATACTCTCCACCCAAAGTGGAGATCTTGCAGACGTCAGCACAGAATCAACATCGTCGTACCCCGTGTCTGGTGCTTCTTGCACCCGGTAGGTCTTCGTCTGCATTCAGACACTCACAAGGTGTATATTGTAGCCACAGGTGAGCACCCGTGTCATGTTTGACACGGGTTTAAGTACTCCCTTGAGCATGTGCCCTCCCCCTCATGCTCCTCCTTGTTTTTCTTCTTTCTCCTTCTCCTCCTCCTTCACCCCTTCTTCTTCTTCTTCTTCTTCTTCTTCTTCATCTTCTTCTTCTTCTTCTTCTTCTTCTTCTTCTTCTTCTTCTTCTTCTTCTTCTTCTTCTTCTTCTTCTCCTTCTTCTTCCACGCGTTTATAATGCATATATTGCTTATGTTGCCGTTGTTGTTGTTGTTTCTGTGCTGTTGTTGTTGTTGTCTAAGATTTGCCTCACTAGTTACACATTAATGAAATGCTGCGTGAGAGCAGAGAGAATAGACAGACAGAATGACATACGGGCCTGCGTGCCCATTTCTTAATCCACCGAAAGTAAAGTTTCTTCGTTTTTCTTTCGTTCTCTTCTAATAAACATACCTACATCTGCAATGCCGATTCTTGTATTAGCTCCACTTTCTATTTTAGTTCACTCAGTGGGCCATAAATGTTAATTCCCTCAGTGGACCATAAATTTTAGTTCACTCAGTGGTCCATAAGGTTGTTCCCAGCTCGCATCCTGCCTCGTGGTTGACTTTCCCATTCAGCTAGTATGACGACGCATTAACCACACGCGTAAAATGACTCCCTGGTGAGTTCAAACAAACTTCTGGCATCTGCTGTGAGTTGATTTGTTCCTAATCAATTAGAGCCTGTGAAGAGATCAAAAGTTTCATTTCAAAACGTGCAATCAAGAGCAAGTTTCGGGTCCCGCTGCATTAATTCCATTCTCGCTGCTTCTACGGCTTACCGACAGCCGTGGGCGTTTACCACCCGTTAATACCGCCTAACTCTATTAATGTTCACAATTAGGCAGGGCTGTGATGTTTTGACGTGTATCTTATCTATATTTTTTATGTTTTACTTTGCTTTATTATGTGTGGGTATTACTACTAAGTTGACAGACATAATTGCAGAAACAGCGTGGAGAGAGTAAAAGGGTGAACTAATATTGAAAGTTGAGCTTATACAAGAGACAGCACTGCAGATAACTACAAGTTATTTCAAGCGAACGAGAACTGAACACAGAAGAAGAACCAACGGCAAATTACGCCGTTAAACAACTCCAGGTTTGGGGACTATCAAACCCTTAATGCAACATCAGAAGTAAAACTATAATCAAACATAAATAGTTTAAGGAATATAACATGAACATTAGCATCAGTAAAGCAGAAGTAATGATTAGAACCAAAGAAGAAAAAATAACAAAGATTTATCTAACCGAACACCCACTATAACAAGTAAAGAGCTTCAAGTACTTAGAAAGTATAACATCATTAAGTGGCAAATCAGAAGACGAGATCGAAAATAGATGCAATAAGGCAAACCAACAGATTGGTCAAATGGCACCTATATCAAAGAACAAGAGTGTATCCCTCTACAACGCAATCTTCATTACAAATTCTATGCTACCAATGCCAGAACAGGACAATGATAGAAACAAAGAAAAGAAAATTTACAATGGAAATGAGATTCCTGAGAATAAAACTCAGAAATCATGAAATCAGGACTAAAGTTGGTGTCACAGCAGAGCTAGATTTCATTAGAAAACAGCATGTGAAATAGTTCGGCCACATAACTAGGCTACAAACTAACATTATACAACAACAAGCAAAGATGTACAGAACAAACGGAACCAGAAGAAGGTACAAGAGGAACGAGATGAGATGAGATGACAAGAAAGTAGACAAAGGAGGATGGTGTGTACCTACGGGCGAACTGAAACTCGTGTAAAAGATGACGTCTTGTAGCAGATCCCTTTCAGAACGGGGCACTCATCATGGTGCGTCGACAAAGCCTCTCGATCTCTGACCAGGGTTCCCGTCTCATGCAACCCTCAAGCCCCAAGTGTCTGTAATGTCCTGTGTCCAGTTGAGTTGAATTGAGTTAAGAACCGACATCACAGCACTCATGGCACTCCCATACGAGCTCAGTACCCTCGTTCAACAGCCAGCGAAGAGTCACACTACTAATCGTTCATATCGTCATCTGATTAAAAGTTCTCCAGGTCTTCCCTCCCAGTTTTGAGATTCTTCCAGAACCCCTGCCGATCCCCCGCAATCTCATTCTTTCCACATATGGGTTCTCAATCTGTTCCTCCGTCTTCTCCACCTGGTCCCACAAGCGCACGACCACCTCCCCCTTGTCCTTAGGCAACCTACCACCAAGTGGTGCATTCCCTGCCAGCCTATCAGCGTGTTCATTCCCCCCGCACCCACGCATGGCCAGGGCAAAATATCCATACAATTCTCACAATCTGTGACCTCTGAAGCGACGATAGCCATTCCACACGAAACATTCCTTTCTCCACCTTACTAAGCATACTCTTTGAGTCCGTAATGAATACAACGTGTGTTGCAGTAGTCTCCTCTAGCTAACGGAATGCCGCTGTTACTGCCTCAACCTCCATTCTCGTGCTGCAGGTTGTAGTCTCATATGCCAGACTCTCCTTTTTCAAGACTCGTCCATGAGCCTTTGCAATGCTTGCTTGCTTGCGTTCACTGGCTGTGAACTCCAGCGTGAAGTCCTGTATGTCGGATGAAGACATCCCGTTGTCCAACATCAGTGTGACGATATACCGTACTGAGGTTTGCGTGAGTATCCGTTGTCTCATGTCTGGCTTATTGGTATGCAGACTGGTGGTTCCTCGCCATGAAGCAGATGCTCTCCGACTTCGGAAGAATCAGCGATCCTCCTACGTTAGCCAGGACCCCGAAGGGACCTGTTGCCCAGGATGCACGGCTAGGATGTGCTAGTAGGTCTTGGCCAGTATATAACCTGGCCCTGGTGCCTTGGAAACACCTCTGCGTCCCAGCCTTTGCAATAAAACCATAACCACTACGTCTGTTTCTCACCATTGACCCATCGGTGTAGATGACTATGTCACCTTGATGTGTGTTGTCCTGTATCCATCTTCGTGCTAGTCGATCACTGCCTCTTGTACCAGCAACCACGCCTTTCTTCACTGCTCTTTCCAAGGCACTGGACACGACAAACATGGCGTGAAGAAATCAGGTAGGAAGGCCACTAGACATGGCGCCATGAATATTAAGAAATGTTCCAACTATAACAAACATAAAAAAGTTTACAATTGTTCTAGTAAACTATACTCTTACAACAAGATGTACTTTTGTTTCTAATTGATCCATGTGTAAAACATAGCCTAAAGAATAAAAAGGATAATATTGCGAAACGTAGTTATGTGTGCATGTATCCATTCATTCATCCGTCGGTCAGTCCGTCTGTCTGTCTGTCTGTCTGCCTGTCTGTCTGTCTGTCTGCCTGCCTGCCTGCCTGCCTGTCTGTCTGTCTGTCTGTCTGTCTGTCTGTCTGTCTATCATTCTGTCTGTCTATCTATCTATCTATCTATCTATCTATCTATCTATCTATCTATCTGTCTGTCTATCTATCTTTCTATCTGTCTGTCTGTCTGTCTGTCTGTCTGTCTGTCTGTCTGTCTGTCTGTCTGTCTGTCTGTCTGTCTATCTATCTATCAGTCTGCCTGCCTGTCTTTCTGTCTGTCTGTCTATGCGTCTACAATCTATCAATTCAATCCATACATCTATATATACATCTATCCATCTATCCAACTATCCATCTATCCATCCATCCATCCATCTATCCATCCATCCATCCATCTATCCATCCATCCATCCATCTATCCATCCCTATCTATCTGCCAGCCTGCCTACCTACCTGTATGTCTGTCAGTCTGTCAACCTATCTGTCTATATGTCTAAATTTAGTTATTGTGAAAGGACCTCTTGTCCATACTCAAGTTGTATTATGGGCATATGCCTCTGCAACCACACTTTCGTTCCCACACCACTCAAACAGCGAGTGCTCAGTCTCATGCCCCAATCCTTACCTCCAAACACCTTTTACCATGTCATTTTTCTAATCTGGACCAGTGTCAAAAGTCATCAAAAGTAAATCCAAGGTAGAGAAGGAATTAAACCCAGCATCACAGAGTAAGCAAGTCACTGCACTAGGATTAATCCATTCTGTTTTTGTTTTGTTTTATGCGAAACCCTTTTGTATTCAGTAATTGAAGGACGGGCACGACAGATAGCATTTTGTAATATCTTCACTGAAAGAATCTATCGCAGTCACGCGAGAGAAGCCAGACAGACCTCTTTAACTTTTTGATAAATACAAATGCACATTGTGACTACAGCTTGTCTATGAATCATGTCGAACAGAATTAAAGCAAGGAAGCCGTAAGAAATTGGCTTTCATTGACCATGTATTGGATTATTTAAGAGATAGGCGTAATGTCCGAGCGAGGAAATCTCATTTCACAGGAGATGAGCTGCGGGTGCGGGGGTTTATTTCGGCGTAAAGATGGTCCGGACAAATAGTTGGGAGGCAATTCAGAGCTGTTGCTCCGTTTTACCGGAGTGTCATTTTAGAAAATAGAAGTTTTGTGAGGAGATTGCTATCTGTTCTAGCCGGTAAGATTGAGCGGATTTGGCGAGTTTTCTCATTGTAGTTCGGGGATTCCTAAATTACATCTGGCTCTCAGATAATTCTCAGATAATTCCATTACGTATTTAGTTGTCTAGCGAAGTCTAGCTTTGGTCTTTGTAGAAATATCTTTTGACCATTTTAAACTTCTGACTTTCTGCTAACCTTCTGCTATTCAAATGGTAAGCAAACTTTTTGTATACTAAAAAAGCCAAGATAGTAAGATTAACAACACGGAGGTGGACAAACTTAAGTTACTCTGCGAATGTGTGTGCTTGCGTGTGTGAGTGCGTGCGTGCTTGCGTGCGTTCGCGCGTGTGTATGTGTGTGGCTTCAATGATTTAGCGTTTGTTTGTGTTGCTTTTCTTTATGTTGTGAGACTTCTGCAGTACACACGTAGCGAGATGCAGAGAGACATACCCGACAATGAACAGTGCAATCTATTGTTTATGTTATCATTATTCAAATTAAGACCATCGTGAAGATCAACAAAACCACGAATGATAATAATAATACTAAATAATGTACAATAAAACAGGCACGACATGGACATTAACAAAATACGTGCAATGGAGAATTTTCATCACGTCGGGGTTCCGAGCCACTAAGTTTAGAACCTTGAATACGGATCTTACTTTATGTTTCTGTTCATTATTTCGTTTCTATGTTAAGCCCATTGTTTCTCTTATTTTTGTTTACGATGGCCCAGACTGTCCTCTGTATATAAAATATTTACCTACATGACAAACTGATTTCCTCAATTTAGAGTCGTTAACAATCGGCGTGTGTAGCTTGGTGGGTAGTAATTCACAGTTTCACAATTCCCAGGTGTGGCAAGTCAAGGGTTAGAAATTAGCCGCGGGTAAGATGGAAGAATATCTCTTTGCGTCGATTTCGATGGTCTGAGCGTCAACCGTTCAGATAGCGATGGCAAAGTAAAATGTCACATGTCCATTTCCGGACGTTGCAATCAACCGCAAGCTGATTTTCTAAGCAAGCTTAGTTTAGTAGTTTGCCATAGCTTTCTAAACCAGTAGTCAACGTTTAAGACCAACTGACCTATGTGGCGACTGATCCCATTACCCTAACATCAGCGCATCGGAAATTGTATCATAAGCGCATTAAGCCCTGCAGTCAAGCTGACTTCTAATGGCAAACTGCTGATCGTAAAATTGCCGACTACATCACAAACATCCAATAAATGCTGGAGTTTATTGCAACGTCCTGCAAGGTTTCGTTAACAGATACGTCAATAGGGGTGTCACTTTTCAACTGTCTGCATTGGAGACCAGCTGTCTCGTTATAGGAAGCAAAATAAAATTAAAGTTATTGATAAGCACCTATAGAAGTTGAAGGAATGAGTAGAAACCAGGACACACTACACCGTATAACAATTCACAGTCATTGGCATGAAAGTATAAGACGGATATAACATAAGTTAAAGAAATATCAGGGACATACATAAAACATAAACTAAATCAACCGTGGAGACAGAGGAATAACATAAATTAAATAGGCAGAAGATTTAGCGATACAACATGAATAAATTAAACGGTTGAGACCGGAATATATCGCGAAATAATAAACAGTTGCGACAGAAATACAACATGCACTAAATAAACAGTTGATAGTGAGATATACAATAAATTACATAAACAGATGGAGCGGCTGGCCGAGTAACTAGAGTGCCGGATTCTACTTCGGGTGAGCCGGGTTCGATTCCTCCGTAAGGTGTGACTTTTTTTTTTCTGTCAAAGACAAAAGGAAAAGTCTTATGCTGCACAGTTCGCGGCGGCTGCACTAGCCAGGAGGCCTTAATTCCTCAGGATCAAGGCCTCAACCCTCCCCCCGTCATACACCGCAAGGTACTATATAGGCAGTAAATGACTGTGACAGACAGTATAGACATAGATATAACATAAATTAAATAAACAGTACAGACAGAAATTTAACATACATTAAATAAACAGTTGGGACAGATATCTAACATAAATTAAATAAACAGTTGGGACAGATATCTAACATAAATTAAATAAACAGTACAGAAAGAGATATAACATATATTAAATAAACAGTACAGACAGAGATATATCATACATTAAATAAACAGTTGAGACAGATATCTAACATAAATTAAATAAACAGTACAGAAAGAGATATAACATAAATTAAATAAACAGTACAGACCGAAATTTAACATAGATTAAGAGATATAACATAAATTAAATAAACAGTACAGACAGAGATTTAACATACATTAAATAAATAGCTGAGACAGATATCTAACATAAATTAAATAAACAGTACAGACAGAGATATAACATAAATTAAATAAACAGTACAAACAGAGATATAACATAAATTAAATAAACATTACAAACAGAGATATAACATAAATTAAATAAACAGTACAAACAGAGATATAACATAAATTAAATAAACAGTACAAACAGAGATATAACATAAATTAAATAAACAGTACAAACAGAGATATAACATAAATTAAATAAACAGTACAAACAGAGATATAACATAAATTAAATAAACAGTACAAACAGAGATATAACATAAATTAAATAAACAGTACAAACAGAGATATAACATAAATTAAATAAACAGTACAAACAGAGATATAACATAAATTAAATAAACATTACAAACAGAGATATAACATAAATTAAATAAACAGTACAAACAGAGATATAACATAAATTAAATAAACAGTACAAACAGAGATATAACATAAATTAAATAAACAGTACAAACAGAGATATAACATAAATTAAATAAACAGAACAAACAGAGATATAACATAAATTAAATAAACAGTACAAACAGATATAACATAAATTAAATAAACAGTACAAACAGAGATATAACATAAATTAAATAAACAGTACAAACAGAGATATAACATAAATTAAATAAACAGTACAAACAGAGATATAACATAAATTAAATAAACAGTACAAACAGAGATATAACATAACTTAAATAAACAGTACAGGCAGAGATTTAACATACATTAAATAAACAGTTGAGACAGAGATTTAACATACATTAAATAAACAGTTGAGACAGAGATTTAACATACATTAAATAAACAGTAGGGACACTGATATAAGATGAATGAAAGAACCAGTAAATATATATATATATATAAAATACGAGCCAGCTGGGACAACATGAGTGGGATGTTTTTTTGTTTTTTTTTAACCTGCTATTATAGAACACAAATTAATATTATTACATTAATTATACACTAATATACATTATTCATACGCTTGGTCGCCTAGAACTGAATGCACTGCAGCAGCACCTGACTAGGACAGAAGGAACTGAAGCAGATGAGCCAACTAGCTAGTAGTGATGACACTTGTTTGATTGCCAAAATCGGTCGTGCGTATAACGAGGCGTGTGCCTTTGATGTTCTCGCGGTGTTATCGTCAGGTGAAGAGTGCTAATTTTGTTTATTCCGATCGTTCTTGTGCATTTTGACAGGCGGGTTTATGTTTTGACTACTATATGTAGATATTAAACTAGGATTAATTCGTTGTCTATCTCTCTCTCTCTCTCTGTCTGTCTCTCCCTCTCTGTATCTCCCTCTTTGTCTCTTTCTCTTTCTCTCTCTCTCTCTCTCTGTCTCTCCCTCTTTCTTTCTTTCTCTCTCTCTCTCTCTCTCTCTCTCTCTCTCGCTCTCTCTCTCTTTTTTTCCTATCTCTCTCTTTTGTCTCTGTCTCTGTTTGGCTGTCTCTCTCGCTCTCCCTCACTCAATGCATCACCAAGTCACATTGCAATTGCCGCATTAATCACATTATCATCTCCACAGTAGACAATGTCATCTCCGCACGAAGGGCAGAATCATAGACAGTCCTGTGTGTCCACACCGTAACTCTTTGAAAATAAAATTTATTCAATCCTTATATAACTCTCTCTCTCTCTCTCTCTCTCTCTCTCTCTCTCTCTCTCTCTCTCTCTCTCTCTCTTCTCTCTGTCTTTTCTCTCTCTCATTCTCTCTCTCTCTCTCTCTCTCTCTCTCTCTCTCTCTCTCTCTCTCTGCCTCGCACACACGCTCACACACAAATACACACATATATTGGACGGACAGAAACAATACAACAGGCAGTCCTGCCAGAGACAGATGTAAAAAGTAAATTTCTCCCAGACACTGGACTAAGATGTGCGACTTCCTCTGCTACCGCCCAACTTGTCCGCCGTCACGGTGTTTCCCGGTGCTTCTCGTCTCAGTACATGGGCAATGCTATTATTAATTGCATTTTCTTTGTATTTGTTTACTGAACAGTTTCACATATCTAGTTCTATAGCAGACATATCTAAGCGGGTTAAAGTTAAAATGTACATATCAAGAAAACGAATTAACAATCTACTGATTACTGAAATCGATGAGGGGAAAAAAAACGAGAGCTGAAGTGTTTTAAGGCGTCGAAGATATAAATGTATGGTAAATATCAGGTATTGGTTAGATCACAGTCTAGCAGATTGTAAAGCCATTTGTATTGTAAAGACATGTGTATCCAAGACTAAGGACAGACAACATCACCATATGGTCAATATATAGGGTGTATTTTTAATGATGTTTAATGATTGTGCAGTGTTTGAAAATATTGCCGGTCCAAGGTTTGTATTCACCCTCTGTAAAGTCCATGCAATATAATAGATATATACAAAACTTGAACCCGCAATATTTTCATACACTCCACAGTTATTAAAAATACACCCTTTACACGCTAGCAGAATGTATGAGTAATTATAAAGATTATAAGGTAATAATTGTTCAAGCAGCTGTTTAAATAATGTTTCTCTAGCATTTTGAAGAAGGCCTCCATTGAATTTATATTTATTTTTTAACATGAATGTTTTTTTGTCGAGTCACTAAGAGTAAGATACACTTATTGGCAGCTATAGTAATACAATTATACTGATTGTGGGTTTAATCTGGAACGATTCAAATGAAACATTCAATGTGTCATCCTTTGTTCTCTTTTTTGTCTTATTATGTCCTCCTTTTGGTACCCACGTATTTGGCAACCCTATTCATGTACCACATTCTAAAAGCAAGTACTACAAAACCGCAGGTCAGACAACATCAAGATATGGTCATGACTCATGTACCACATTCTAACAGCAAGTACTACAAAGCCGCAGGTCAGACAACATCAAGATATGGTCATGACTCATGTACCACATTCTAACAGCAAGTACTACAAAGCCGCAGGTCAGACAACATCAAGATATGGTCATGACTCATGTACCACATTCTAACAGCAAGTACTACAAAGCCGCAGGTCAGACAACATCAAGATATGGTCATGACTCATGTACCACATTCTAACAGCAAGTACTACAAAGCCGCAGGTCAGACAACATCAAGATATGGTCATGACTCATGTACCACATTCTAACAGCAAGTACTACAAAGCCGCAGGTCAGACAACATCAAGATATGGTCACGTATCACAAAATTAATTAATAAAAGAAGTCCCCAGGAATCCACTATGTGGCTGGGATGTGCTAGGACCATCACGGTGTGCAGCACAGAGTGTACGGAGGAACGGGTGTCAGTCTTTCCCTGCCGTAGCAAGCGACGAGTGCAGGTATTGCCCCATGCCATTGTCAGTGGTACTTTCTAACCTTCCGCCAACGCGCCCGCCCAATGTACAACGAAGGCGGCTGATAGGAACTTGTGGAAACACAGTACTGCTAGTATAGTCTAGGAAGATGGCAATAGATAATGACGATGTTGCTGATGATCATTACGACGACAACGATGATGTTGATGATGATGATGATGATGATGATGATGATGATGATGATGATGATGATGATGATGATGATGATGATGATGATGATGATGATGATGATGATGAAGAAGAATATGATGATGATGATGATGATCATGATGATGATGATACTGAAGATGGTGTTGATGATGATAATGATGGTGATGATGACGATGATGACGATAATGATGATGATGATGATGATGATGATGATGATGATGATGATGATGATGATGATGATGATGATGATGATGATGTCGATGATGATGATGATGATGATGATGATGATGATGATGATGATGATGATGATGATGATGATGATGATGGTGATGATGATGATGATGATGATGATGATGATGATGATGATGATGATGATGATGATGATGTCGATGATGATGATGATGATGATGATGATGATGATGATGATGATGATGATGATGATGATGGTGATGATGATGATGATGATGATGATGATGATGATGATGATGATGACTACGACTACGAAAACGACGATAATGAATATGATGATGATGGCAACAACGATTACGATGGCAATGCCTATTATAACTATGCTAATTAAGACAACAATGATAATCAAACCGATTGAAGTGCAAATATCGATTGCTGTAGTAAAAGAACCATGTCAAAACATACAGTTCACCCCCTGAGTTTACTAGGTCAGTATGCTATTAGACTGACTATCCTGCAATCAGAAAGGCAATAAACAACATGGATGAGTCAAAAGTTGTGAGGAAAATAATATTCCGCATCTAGACGTCGGTTCATGTTGTTGCTGGTGACATGTTGACGACATCGGCTGCCCAACTTGTGGCGAGCCCGTCAGATCGATTGCCCTGTGAATGACATCAAGTGGCCGATTTTTCATAACATCGGCTGTCAAAGACAGGAGCTGCCAGGGCGGCCTGCGAGATTGTATGTGCATAGATGTCAAATATCTGTTAACAATATGCAGAAAATTATATAATATTTACAATCCATCATTTCTCCTGATCAGCTGGCTGCATTTTTCATATTTTTTTGTTTCTTTTTTTTTTTTTTTTTTAATATATGAAAGGCATCATGGTTTTGTTTTGTTTTTATTTATTTTTTCCATTTTTTCTGGGTTGTCTTTGTTTTCTATATTTATTTTGGGGTTTTTTTTTTTTTTTGGGTTTAAATTTTAATGAAAGCTGTCAGGTGGTACAATTAAAACAACTCATAAAAAGAAGAAATACCGATATTATTTGCAGAGAGGTGTCGCTTCGTGTTTTGTTTCCAACGTATTTCTTATCAATCAATCAATCATGTGCCATGCCGGAAAGCGTGGGCGGTCATGACTCGCCATTTCACTCGATCACCAGAGTCGTGGATCAGCTCAGTGTTCCTGTCTCGTCTATGCCATGTGGCCAAGCCATCCAGATATTTACCTCTCGGTCTTCCTCTAGGTCTGTTCCCTTCGATCTTGCCAGTTGTCACTAAGTTCTCCATTCCATTTCTTCTTATACATTTGATTTATTTTAAGATATGATTTCCGAAGTAACATTGAAACAATTCATAAATTGAAGAAATTCAGACCTTATCTGCGGAAAGACGTTATATTTTGCTTTGGTTTCTGCTTGTTTTTTGTCCCTTCCGTTGATGTTTTTTTTTTTTTTTGACGCACGTCAACTTACGATTCAAAAATAAACACAGGTGTATTGTTTGCCACTCAAACAAGTGAGAAGGAGGAAGTACAGACCAGAGGACGCACTAAACAGCATATATACATTTCCTTTACAGGACGTCGCAGTCAACCGTATAATGTGACTGTGATTTCTTGGCAAGTTTATTTTTAGTAGTTTCCAGTGCTTTCTGAACGGCCGGTACATTGCCAATATATGAAAACCAACGCAAGGCGGTCTGCTGCCAAATTGTCAGCCGTTGTGTTTTGAAAGATTACGAATTGCTTCCATAATCCATTCTCCGGAGAGCCAGCATGTCATACTTAACTGAAATAAATCAGACATGCAATCATTAGCAATTATTATTGAGAACACTTGTAAATGGGTGAGCAGGGAATGATTGTAGATTTTAGGTTGAGTGGATGGTAGTTTCATAAGTGAGCAGCAGATTAGACTAAGCCTGTTCTGTGTCACTCGAATCGGTAATCCAGGCTTAGGCGCAGTAATAAACGTTATCGCTTGTTGTTCATAACAGGAGACTGAATAACCTGGAAAAGATCATTCGAATATATTGATAAAGGATTGTATGTACTAAGTGACTGTGATAAAGACGAAACATTAACGAAGTGGTAAAAGGTTTAGACAGATGTTTAAATTGAAACATTAATCGTGATTTATGTCAGAGATTAGACGTACGTTTTTACAGAGAACAAAGTCGCTTTGTATTATCTCTAGAGCAGTGGTTCTCAACCGGTGAGGAATTGCGCCCCCCCCCCCCCGCCCCCCTACCAGGGGGGAATTTTAGGGTTTCCGGGGGGAGGGGGGAATTAAGATTATTTCAAGATCACATTAATACAGAACCAGTTATTTGATATTGTTTTTCCCTCTAAATTTTACGGCTCTGTTCTTCTTGCCCTAATGAAATTCGTCTTATAACGTAAGTAGACCCGCAAATCACTTTTTATGTAGATGTCTAGACTTGTTCTATTACGTGTTATTAAATTTAGCTTCCATTTTTATGTATACTGTGTAAGGGTATGGGGATTTATAGGGAGGAAATTCGATAAGGGGGGGGGGGGGGGGGGAGGGGGAATAACGTTCTGACCATATGGTAAAGGGGGGGGGGGGCATGGGCAAAAAAGGTTGACAATCACTGCTCTAGAGCAACCGTCCTAGAATGTAGAACAGTGTGGATTTAAGTAGACAAATTAAATAAAGAACAGTTTTGTCGGCTTGTCGGTGCTGTAGTAAAGGGGATTAGGAACGGGAGATTTGTAAGCAGACTGTCTTGCGCTGGCTTTCCCATAATTGTATGAGTTCCGACTGTTCAGAAAGCAGTGCAAACTAACTACTGAAACTAAACGTAACAGAACATCACACACAGCTAAACAAAATGTTGGGGTTGACGGCGAACTAACTAATTTTGCACGGCTGAGAGGTATAGGGCATACGGAATCTAAGTAGGTGAACAAAGGATCGTTATACACACCCCACGAGGCTTTAGGGATATGGTACTTTTATAGCCACATCGGCACTCGGTGGGGGGGGGGGGCATGATTTTTGTTGTTGTTGTTTGTCCATCAAGAATGATGATGACCATTCATTTAATCCAGTGGGGTTAAAAGTATGAAGCCGTGAGTTCTAAGATGGCTGATAAGGCCTATTTTGGCTCGAAATGTTCTTTGACAATGTGGACAAAGACTGCTTGACGTTTCTGGAGGAGGATTTCCTGCAGTGGTTTTTCTGTCCTGCCTTTTCTTCACAGCTCTTGCAGTCCTGGTTGCCTCACACGTAACTGCACCCTTGCGTAATGATGCACGCCACCAATTTCGGTCTCTGGCTGCAGTCTCCCAGGTGTGATATATGACGTTTGATGAAGAATGACTTGCACGATGACTTGGATTAAAGTAAGGAAGAGTTACGCAATTCGTCGACCTCACTCTCTCGCCTGAGTCAATCTGAGTCCAGGTCAAGACGACTGGAGACGAATACAGGTGCAGTGGATGACCAGAGCGCTCTATGTGCCTTGCCGTGCTCATTACGTTCTACAAAGCTTTGCAGTTAAACGCCGTCTTGCCCGATGAATCAGGAATGATTTCTTCCGCACAGTCTGCCGAATCCTGTCGTCACATGCTGGGTGGCATGATTAGTATCCCCCGAGCTGCCCCCCCCCCCCCCAAGGCATTTCTTGGTATCCGTTTTAGCCTTGGGAATCCAGATCAATTTGTGTTTAAAATATTATAATCTGTCTCAGTAACCAATCTTCTACAATAGTGGCATCTTGTTGGGTAGATGTGTTTGTTTTCTTGTTCGTAACATGTCTTTCCAGCTGTGTGTATGTGCTTTCAGTTAATTTGTGGATCGCCCAGGTTTTACACTTGCCACAGAATATACGCGCCATACCAGATCATTCTTTTGTTTTCGTTCTCTCACTTTGATCTCAAGCGCAGAAACTACATGTGTTACTACTTTTAGTTCAGTGAAATGATGTTTGCGTATGAATTAGTTATCCCTGTTACCGGTGTCCCTCGCCATCAGGCGAACTCATTCCGACCTCAAAGGTACTTGTAATTTACGTGCTCAACTCAAGGACAAGAAGTCAATATTTTAGTCCAACTGTGCAGTGTAAGGGTTGAACCCGTTATCTCGGTATCAGCACGGTCAGACAGACAACAGACAGATATGTGGTCGGACACGTATGTGAACACTCACAGTACATAGATGAGACATGCATACAGTAATATGTAGGTAGGCAGTTAGGTAGGTAGGTCAGTAGGTAAGAAAGAGAGATAGATCAGTAGGTGGGTATGTAGGAAGCTAGGTAGATTGGTAGGTTTGCAGATAGGTAGGTAAGTTTTTAGGTAGGTAGGTAAGTTTTTAGAAAGGTAGTTAGGCAGGTGGGTACGTTTTGAGGTAGGTAGGCTGGCAGGTAGGTAGGTAAGATTTAGGGAGGGAGGTTGGTAGGTAGGTAAGTAGGTAGGTAGGTAGGTAGGTAGCTAGGTAAGTTTTGAGGTAGGTAGGTAAGTAGGTAAGTGTTTAGGTAGGTAGGTAGGTAGGTAGGTAGATAGGTAGGTAGGTAGGCAGGTAGGTATGCAGGCAGGCAGGCAGGCAGGCGTGCAAGCAGATAGGTGACCTAGTTTAAAGGTAGGTAGGTAGGTAGGTAAGCAAGCAGGCAGACAGGCAGAACGAAAGAACGAACAAACAAACAAACTTTATTTTAAAAGGGTAACAAATTGGGCACGCAGGCCCGTCTTACATTCGGCCCTTTCGATCACTCATCTTTCATTCATCAAATGTGCATGTTACATTACATAGGGGGAAAAAAACATTGTCAAATGGATTTTGTAAGCATAAACAATGCATTTTACGCATGATACATTCACATGGGGGAAAAAAACATTGTCAAATGAAAGTTGTAAACATAAACAGTGCATATTGCAATGTTGTGAGACACATCCCCCAACCACCACACCCCCACCCACCCAGACAGGCAGACAGGCATGCATGCAAGCAGATAGGTGACCTAGTTTAAAGGTAGGTGGGTAATTTGTGTCGTAGGTAGATGTATAAGCATATAAGTAAGTAGCTTGGCTGGCTGGCTGGTTGGTGGATTACTTGATAGTCGTATAAACAGATGGACGAACATATTGACGGACAAATAAAGAAACATGGAAATAACAGACAGCCCCAAGTTAATAACAAACAGACAACTGAACACAACAGTCCCTCAGACCTTCTAACCTAAAATGTAAATCTCAGATCATATTTCTCCATCTGTATTCACACAAAAATTTAACTACTCAGCAAGCTTTTTCTTTCTATTTTACATTGCGCAGTAATCCGTTTTTACATTGCGCAGTTTTCACGTTTTTACACTGCTAAGCAAAAACGTTTTTACATTGCTCATTTTTCACGATTTCACAGTATGCAGTAATCACGCTTATACATTGTCCAGTAAGCATGTTATTGCATTGCGCAGTAATCATGTTTTTGCATTGCTCAGATTTCACGTTTTTACGCAGTACAATAAAAACTTTTTTACATTACCAGTAGTTATGTTTTGTCATTGCGCAGTAATTACATGTTTACGCTGCTCAGGTTTCACATTTTTACATTGCTCAGTAACTACATTTTTACATTGCTCAAGTTTCACATTTTTACATTCTTCAGGTTTCACATTTTTACATTGCTCAGGTTTCACATTTTTACATTGCTCAGGTTTCACATTGTTACATTGCGCAGTAATCACGTTACCAAACACGACACCCCATATTGTGCCAACGGCTTCGGGCGGAGGCGCGCAATTGGGAGGGTACAAGCATTACCCTGGTGCGAGGAAATGCAACCTAAAGACAAAATGTCATGGCAGGAGAGACCTGGCCCTAAGCCTTGGTTGGCAGCTGGTCTAGGATCGAAGCTCCGAAAGGCGGACAGTTAGAGCATTGCTTTGCTGATCTCGCAGCTTCTGCAGCTTGTCTTGTTCCAGACGTATTGTTGTTACCTTTCCTCTGGAGTGAACTAGGCAGACTGAGAGAGGGATCATGCTGCATGGGCAACACATGGTCTCTATATTTTAGACCAGGCTTTGTGCTATGGAGAGGTTTTCGCCGCTGAACGTGTTGTATGGAGGGTAAATATCAGAAATTGAATAAAGACAAAAGATAAAATTATTGCAGATAAGTCGCACACCGAAAGTGCGAGATGTAAGATGGTGCATGATGGTGGAAATGACCATGTGTTCATTTGCATCCACTGTGGACGAACATTTACAGCGCAAATAGGCCTAATCAGTCACATTCGCTACCACCATGGGTTGTAGTTATTAAGCCTTTTTGAAGCACAATGTAACAAACTATCATCTGTCAAGACGCCAAGGTGCCAATGCATGCAGTAATCACGCTATTACATTGCGCTGTAATCACGTTTTAACCATATTTGGTTTTCACGTTTCTACATTGCCCGTTGCTCACGTAATTTACATTGCAGTATTTCCTTAACTACCCTCTATTTCATTTGTCCTATTGAAATCTTCAGACTACTTGTGTTAGTTTTCTTTCAATCTTCTCCTGTCTGCAGACATAATTCTGGACGCACGTCCCTCCACCAAGTGTAAATAACAAGGATTCATTGCTAATTAATTTCTCCTCAAGGCATGTTATTTTGGAAATCTTGTGAAAACATTCTTCCGTTCTGATGGTGACACATTCACAAACATGTACAAACATTCACACACACACACACACACACACACAGACAGACAGACACACACACACACACACACACACACGTACACATACGCACTCACAAGTGTGCTGATTTCATTCTGGTAATTTCTCTCAACCAACGATTCTTTGTCTGTTTTCTATTTCTGCTTCCGTTTGTGCTGTGGTATTTAGATGCAGAAATCATTATGTCGTGTGTGTTGCATTCAACCTTCATTTAAGCTAGTACAGCCAGTGAGAATTGTAGTGAAAGAATGGACTATCTCTTCTGGACGTTATGTGTACGTTTATGTGTGTGAATGTGTATGTGTGCGCGCAATGGCTTTACATCCCTGTGGTCATGTGGTCGAATCTCCACCAAGAAGGGCATGTAACATCTACCTGCCTAACATTGGTAATAGGACATGTTGTCTGACAGGAGTCTGTCCTTCAAGGACCATGTGGAGACGGTTGTGACGAGATCTCAAACGGGACTCAATGCACTTAAAACTATGGCTGCAATGGACACAGAGCAGAGAATGCTCTTCACACTATACCAGAACTTGATTCTCTCAGTGATTGATTATGGACTAGGACTGCTCATTGTCTCAAAGAGTCAGCTGGTGAAATTGGAGCTCATACAGAACGAAGCTATGCGGGTCATTCTGGGATGCACCAGAGACAACCCAGTAGTGTGTATGCGTTACATCCTTGGTCTGCCGACTGTTGCTGGTAGGCACAGGGTGATGCAGGCGAAGGCATACCTCAGAGTAGCTGCAGACACAGATCACCCGTTGCATGAGGCGCTGGACGAAGTTAAGGGTCAGCGACTGATAAGAGGGTAATCATGGATGGCTCAGGCGGAGGATACGATCAGACAGGTGTGCATCTTGGAGAACATTAGGCGAGGAGAGGAGTGGGTCAGAGTGTCAGCGGAGCAGTAAGACTTGTGCAGAGTTATAATCACATTGAGCCGGGAGTGCAGGGAGTGGCCAGCAGGGGCCACGGAAGTGGAAATCCAGCAACTAATTCCGGATAATGCTCGCTCAGGTGATGTGATTATCTTCACAGATGGTTCGGTGTTGAGAGATAGGAGTAGTGCCTGGGGATTCTTAGCAAAAGCTAATGGTCGACGTTTAGTGCAGGAGAGCCTGACGTATGATACCACAACATCTTGCTCAAGAATGGAGGTGAAAGCGGTCAGTGCAGCTTTCCGCTGGTTGGAGAACACGATACATACACACATCGTGATTGTAACTGACTCATAAAGCATGCTGAGGAGGGTGAGGACAGGCAGGCTTCGTGCAGAGTGGCTTGCTTCGCTTAGGAGGTCACGGGTGGCAAGCATCACCTGGATCTTTTCTCCGGGGCATGCCGGTGTGCTGGGGAATGAACAGGCGGACAGATTGGCTGGCTCTGCAAAACTTGGTGGAGTATTGATGCATGACAAGGCAGACGTGGTTGCGGCCTTGTGGGAGCACGTGTACACCTCGGAGGAGCAAATGGATCACCATAGTCTGGCAAGAATGAGGCAGCGAGGAGTGACGAGGGGATCTGGCCGACGCTCGACGCTCAGAGGAAAGGCGAGACGGACATATAATCAGATTGTTACTGGAACTATTGGTGTTGGAACTCTTCGCTGGCTTCTGAGGATGGGGACGGAGCGCTTATGGGTATGCCCCGAATGCTGTGATGTCGGTTCCTAAATCAATCAATCAATCAATCAATCAAATCTGGGTTGCATTGGAGGTCTCTACCATATTGACAGCGTCATCCATTAGGTATAAAGTGGTCTACATTATCGTGCTTGCATTATAACATCAAGGCTTAGAGATTGCAACTTGTTGTACAGACAGACAGACAGACAGACAGACAAACAGACAGACAGACAGACAGACAGACAGACAGACAGGCAGGCAGGCAGACAGACAGACAGACAGACAAACAGACAGACAGACAGACAGACAGACAGACAGACAGACAGACAGGCAGGCAGGCAGGCAGGCAGGCAGGCAGGCAGGCAGGCAGGCAGGCAGGCAGATCTATCGAACAAACGAACGAACGAATTATTTTTTTTAAAATAAGTCTCACCATTGGGCCTGCAGGCCCTTCTGGCATTCTGCCCTTTCTGTCTCTCTGCGCTCATATATTATTTAATTCATACATCACTCATTGCAGGCAGACAAACAGACAGGCAGGTAGGAAGGTAGATACTTAGGTAGGTGGTTTGTTTGTTAGTGCGCAAGCCTGTCAAAATAGTTGTCATGGTTCAACTCCAGTAATGATAGGATGTTTGAGAACGCCTTTCAAGAGAAAAAGCACACCTTTGTGGCCTGATTACGTTAAGAAAATGCAGTTGATAAAGTATAGAAGGAGCAGCTGAAGTTGAAATTACGAAGTATGCAGATGTGTGGAAACATATACAGATGGATCAGACAATAACTTTAGAACAGAACTGCCTGGACAAAAGTACAAGGACAAAGCAGCAAGAAGATACTGTTGAAGCAAGGTTTCTCCCCAGGGGTAGTTCATTCAGCAACATTATTCCTAGCATATTCAAATGACATAACAGATCATGTTCCAGCCAAAAGCGCACACTTCCAGCTGTGCAGACGAGCCAGCAATATGGACATCTGAACAATTTATTAATACGGCTAACAACAGGATGCAGCAAGCTTCATTTAATGCTGGAGGGTGGTTGAAAACGTGGCTAGTAAAGATCATTGAGGAGAACACAACATGTACGAACCACTTCCTCACAGCGAACACAGCTGTTGCTGAATGGAAAAATGTTGCATCAGGATGACAGTCCAACATATTTATGTGTCACCTTTGATCGTCACCTGACGTGGAAAATACACGTTTTGGAAAGGATAAGAGAAAAGCAACAAATAAAACGTCTTGCTAGTACAACATGGGGTGCAGATCAAAGTCCTCAAGAAGCTAACCATTGTACGAGTTAGACTAGTTCTTGAATATGATATTGAAGCGTGGGCAACAGCAGCAAAATCACACAGGAACAAAATAATCAAATTCCAAAATTAAGGAATGCTGATCATCGTTATAGGCTTGAAAATAACTTCCATTAACAAAGTGGAAAACATTACATGGCTACAACCCAAACAAGACAGAAGAGATAGCAGAGCCCAGCAACAAGCAGACACATTCAAAAGACGCACACATCACCCCATATATCAGAGGTTCTAAGGTCCTGACAGAGAATGATAAATCGAAAGAACTTCGTACACTCTGCTAAAATAAAGATCAGGACAGACCCCCATACTCAACACATCAAAAGCCAAATCCCTCCATTTTCCAAGCCTGGAGAGTACAGTGCCAGTCGAAGATTACTGAATCTATTCCCTGTCTTAAGCACAAGTACACTCATGACGAACTAGAAAAAAGATAAATAACCATAGACTGCATAGAGAGAAGTCAAATAACCATAGACTGCATAGAAAGAAGTCAAATAACAATAGACTACATAGAAGACCATGACCCATGCAGCACTTGGAACCATGGAAGAGTAGATAGATCACCTGGACTCATGCATGTACAGATGGATAACCTGGATCCATACACGTACAAATTGATCGCTTGGACCCATGCATGCACAGATGGATAACCTGAATCCATGCATGTACAGATGGATCAGTAAACCACCCAACAGAAAACGGTGGTGGAAGTGGGTGAAGTCTCCGTGTTCTAAAACACGAAGTAAAGAAGACACAGTCAGTGACAACTGGAAGGTTCTCAAGTAACTTCAAAGCAGTGACTGAGGCCCTGAAAATCGCGGCAGAAGTCTTGTTGACAGAGGAAAAATTACAAGAAACACATAGCTCTCTTTACAGATGAGAAGTCAGCTGTTTTAATCCTTAATAGCTGGAAGAGTGCAGAACTAGCTGGCCTAAGGACAGCACAACATACAGACACCCCAATAGGGATGTAACAGAATGGATGCCCTCACACTGCACATACCTGGCACATACCTACATAGCTTTTAGACAGCGAAAGAGATTTATAAAGGAAAGTAATTATAGAATCAAGTGGAAGTCAGAGCATCCAGGTCACCAGGAAGATGATGCATATTGCCAACTCCAAGAAAGACAACAGATGCCAATCTTCAGAATACGGACAGGACACAATAGTCTGAAATACCAAATGTTCATTAAACTATAAATAGGAGATATTAATGATTGCAACTGTCGAACTGGTAAAATGACAGATATACGTTTGCTGCAGGAGTATCCATCATAACAGAAAAGAGAAATCTATTCCGGCGTACACCCTCTCTATCTGAGGACAAACTGTTTGAGGATGGCAACAAACTCAAGATAACTGCTGTTTTCTGTGAACTTATTCACACTGACATCTGATGGTAAACGAAGAAGAGGAAGTTTTGTTTTTGCCGAAGTTGTTTTGCTTGGAGCCCTACTGGAGCATCAGTCTTGTTGCTGAATTGAGGGGAGATCCAGTGGGCCATTATTGTTGATGTTGTGTTAAAATGAGAACTATTTGACTGATTGTGTTGATGCTACATTGAGAGGAAGACAACTGTACTTCTAGTGTTCGATGCTACACTGAGAGGAAGAGTACTGTACTGCTAGTGTTGATGCTGTATCACTGGAAGAACTACAAGAGTTTACTTTGTATCCAGAGAGGGCCATTATGTTGCTAGTGCTGATGCCGCATTACGAAGAGAACTATTGGGCTATTAGTGTTGGTGCGGTATTCAGAAGAGAATTATCACACTATCAGTGGGGAGCAGTGCCTGAGAGATTGCTGTCTCATCCCCAGAACAGGTTTGTCAAGAGCCGACTGTGTAGGTCAAAGCGGGTTATGACGTACATGATAAAACTATAAACAACAACGTGGCTCGTTCACACGGTATTCTGGGAGATGCTGAGACGAATGCACTTAACACAACTCACGGTGGCAGCTGACATACAGTTGATTCCTGAAGGTTATACACCAAACAAACCCCCGCAGCCAGCTGGGTCACTCACTTTAACTTCATTCACGTCAACAAGTTCTCATGCACTGTCCACCGTGGACCGACAGGTTCATCATCATCATCAAGTGCCGTGCCGGCTGGCGTAGGCGTTCATGGCTCTCCATAGATCTCGGTCTTTGGTTTTCTGGATCAACTCTGGTGCTGATATTCCTCCATGCCACCGTCTCAATCCATCCAGCATCACTTCTCTTGGTCTACCTCTGCCTCTCTTCCCCTCGATCTTTCCAGTTGTTACGATGTTTTCCAATGCCTCTCTTCTCATCACGTGACCGAAGAAAGATGTTTGTCTCTGTCTTATTGTTGTATATAATGTTCTAGTTTCATTAGCCTGTTTCAGGCAGTCGTCGTTAGTTACTCTGGCAGTCCAAGGAATTCGCAACATTCGTCTCAGGAACCACATCTCTGTTGCTTCTAATTTCTTCTTAATTTGTTCATTTACGTTCCAAGATTCACTGCCATACAGCAAAACTGGTTCTACATAGCATTTCAGCACTCTCTTTCTTACATTCAGTGATAGTGACTTATTGCATAAGATACTCTTCATTTTCTGAAAAGCGGCTTTTGCCTGCCCCATTCTACTCCTAATCTCTGTTGTACATCTTCCATCTGATGTTATAAATGCCCCTAGGTATCTAAAATTATCAACTTGGTTAAGGATTTTCCCTTCTATTTCTATGTCACATTTTGGTGTCACCATTTTCTTTGATATTACCATTGTTACTGTTTTCTTGATATTCAAGGAGAGTCCTTTCCTTGCACTCTCTGTTACTACAACGTCTAATAATTGTTGTAGGTCTGTTGAATTATCCGCCACCAATACTGTGTCATCTGCATAGCGTATATTATTTATATTATAACCTCCAACTAGTATTCCTGACATTTCTTTGATCTCTCTCATTATTACTTCGCTATACAGGGAGAAAAGATCTGGTGACAAGACACACCCTTGTCGTACTCCTAGCTTTATCTGTTCGTAACTACCCTCTTTATTTCCCATTTTAATTGCTGCTACTTGGTTCCAGTAAACATTCTTTATTATTCTTAAATCTTTTCCATCAATGTTGATATCTTCCAACATTTTAATCAGTTCATCATGTTTTACTTTATCAAATGCCTTAGTATAATCTATGAAGCACGAATATATGTCTCTTCCGACAGGTTGGTGGCCATAAATAAAAAATATGCACGGTTCATCTCGTGATATGCTTTTGATACTACAATCTCTCTCTCCCTCCCTCTCTCTCTCTCTCTCTCTCTCTCTCTCTCTCTCTCTCTCTCTCTCTCTCTCTCTCTGTCTTGCTGTATGAATGAATGAGGATATATGGGCGTGAGAGTGAGAGAGAGAGAGAGAGAGAGAGAGAGAGAGAGAGAGAGAGAGAGAGAGAGAGAGAGATGGAGAAAGAGAGAGTATATATGTATAAGTAAACTTTTGTTTGTGAGTTTGTGATTGTGAGTTACTATATGTGTATGCGATGGAGGGTGAATTTGTGTCTTAATGAATGGGTGCATAACTGCGAGAGTTTGTTTAAATGATGTGAGTATATATTCAGGTATGTGAGTGGCTCCTTGCAGTCTTGACAGACTAAAGTATGTGAGTTGGAATGTGGCCAATATTCCATCACAATGCCTGGGCAGAGCTTCAGAGAAACATGTGGTGCCCAAACGACATGTTCTCTCCCTCGGTCTAGTCTTATGTATTCCAGAGGAATAGGTAACCAATACGTCTGGCACAAGGTAGGCTGCAGACGCTCTCGGCACAGCGTCGAATCCTCCGAGACCTCGCCACCACGAGCAGGTGGCGAGTGATGGCCAGACCCTGACACCCAAGGGACCCGGCTTAGAGGCGTTCAGCCAAGTCCCACAGGTGAGGGCCTCGTACGAGACCAGACCATAAGGGCGCGCACAACTGTCAATCACAAGTGTCCGGACCTGTGTAAAGCGTGCACTATAGTCAGACTCTCCACTTGACTTTTAGCGGGCCCCACGACCAGCGGGAATAGGCCCACCAGAGCTACCGCAGGAGATATTGCCTGTCTATTGCGAGCAAATCTCCCCAACCTTCCACTGTGCGGATCTCGCGACCGGCGAGAATAGGCCCGCCGGAGATTATGCTCGTCTGCTGCGAACAAATCTCTACCGTGACTGAATAGATTCAGGTATGTATGTATGTGTATGTGTATGCATGTGCATGTGTATGTGTGTCTGGCTGCCTGCCTGTCTCATAACATGGTCATATTCATTGTTTATGTTCAGAACCTCCATTTGACAATGCCTGTGTTTCTTATGTGACTGTAACATGCACAATAGTTAATTGATGTACGAAAGATGAGTGATTGGAAGGGCCGATTGTGAACTTTTGAAAATAAAGTTCATTCGTTCCCTGTCTGTCTGTCTGTCTGTCTGTCTGTCTGTCTGTCTGTCTGTCTCTCACTCTGTCTCTCTCTCTCACTCTGTCTCTCACTCTGTCTGTCTGTCTCTCTCTCTCTCACTCTCTCTCTCTCACTCTGTCTCTCACTCTGTCTGTCTGTCTGTCTGTCTGTCTGTCTGTCTCTCACTCTGTCTCTCTCTCTCACTCTGTCTCTCACTCTGTCTGTCTGTCTCTCTCTCACTCTCTCTCTCACTCTGTCTCTCACTCTGTCTGTCTCTCTCTCTCTCACTCTCTCTCTCTCTCTCACTCTGTCTCTCACTCTGTCTGTCTGTCTGTCTGACTGTCTGTCTCTCACTCTGTCTCTCTCTCACTCTGTCTCTCACTCTGTCTGTCTGTCTCTCTCTCTCACTCTCTCTCTCTCTCTCACTCTGTCTCTCACTCTGTCTGTCTGTCTGTCTGTCTGTCTGTCTCTCTCTCTCTCTCTCTCTCTCTCTCTCTCTCTCTCTCTCTCTCTCTCGCACACAACCTGATGCACTATACAACTGTGGCATACAATAATTACTCATATATAGTTAAAGACATGACGGTCTCTCTGGTCGATAGGTTAAACGAATTTCTCCGTAATCCCATCTAACCACGTCGGGTCTCGCAGCGTGCGAGAATTGGTAGCAGTTCTCGTCGCGTTGGTGACTTACAGGATAAGTGAGCCGGCCGCTCAGAAAGCAATGGCAAACTACTGAGCGTAATCTTCCCAAGAAATCAACAACAGCGGTAAAATGCTGGTGTTGACAGCGATGTCCTGTAAAGGATATGCAGGGGGAAAAAGGTTAAAGACAGAACTCATTTGTGGAGCACCGCTGCTGACAATCTCGAATGTTCACTCCCATCACTCACCAGAACTTTCTATCCCTCAAATTTGTTCTTACACACACGCGCACACACACGCACACATGCACGCACACACACACACACACACACACACACACACACGCACACACACACACACACACACATTTCCTCAAACGATTACGATGTTTGTTAAAAATACACTAGAGATATAGAAATGGAAGGTGGAGTTGATAATATCTAATCTAGTTGATGTAAAGTACTTGTCGTTGTAGTTTATGTTGGTTTAATGTTCCTGCTTGTCTGCTCCGTGCCCGAATGACACAGTCCGTGCTATCAGTTTTAGCACGTCAGCTTTGTTTGTGAGTTTTAGATCACCAGAACGCGGGTGCATGTCCCGGTTAATTTTTATATTGCTTGACGGTTTTTTCTTGGTTCTGTCATGTCTTTTCCCGTTATGTTATAGTCTGTTTCAGTTACCTTGTTGTCTACTTATTTTAACTCTTTCTGTTTCGTCTTTGGCCCATAGTAACCCCTCTCTGGATCCTAACAAGTGCTAATAGTTTTTGTAAAAATAATCACACGAGTATAATCAAAGAGAAGCCGGGAATTGTAATCGGAGATTATAATATAAACAATATGCGTTACGCAGATGACACAGTATTGGTGGCGGATAATGCAAAAGATCCACAACCATTGTTGGATATGGCAGTAACGGATAGTGCAAACAAAGGACTCTCCTTGAATATCAAGAAAACAGTAACAATGTTGATATCAAAGAAAATGGTGACATCAAAATGTGAAATGGAAATAGAATGGAAAATTCTTAACCAAGTGGATAATTTTGAATACCAAGGGGCATTTATAACATTAGACGGGAGGTGCACAACAATGATTAAGAGCAGAATATGAAACTAGAACATTATATACAACAATAAGAAA
The DNA here is from genome assembly GCA_014155875.1 of Cepaea nemoralis. Taxonomy (NCBI): domain Eukaryota; kingdom Metazoa; phylum Mollusca; class Gastropoda; order Stylommatophora; family Helicidae; genus Cepaea; species Cepaea nemoralis. Next base: position 142,268 of record JACEFZ010000227.1, read on the forward strand.
GAGACAATGATATTTCTTTGGTCATGTGATAAGAAGAGAGGCATTGGAAAACATCACGACAACTGGAAAGATGAAGGGAGAGAGAGGCAAAGACAAACCAAGAGAAATGATGCTGGGTGGAATGAGACGGTGGCACGGAGTAATGTTAACAGAATGAATCCAGAACACCAAAGGCCGAGATATGTGAAGAGACATGAGCACCTACGCCAGCTGGCATGGCACTTGATGATGAAGAGTATAGTGATACAATACGACCCCATATCTCCTGTGAAATGAGATCAGACACTTAGTTCTCTCGGTTAACGGCGAAAAATAGGAAGTTCCATGTGCAACTTTTTTTTTTTCGTGTTTCCATCCTGTTTCAGGATATTGCGGTCAACATCAGCATCTTTCAGTTGTATGTTGATTCCTAGGCTAGATTACATTCATCAGCACGCCACGACTTTCTGAGCGACCGGCTCCATACTCTCATAAGTCACTGGTGCGACTCGAACCGCTTCCAGTTCTCTTACACTCACGTCAACCTCGAGAGTATTCGGGATTACGGAGAAAGCTGCTAACACCTTGGCCAGGGAGCCGGCCATGTGCAACTTGCTCCTGTTATAAATCCCACGGCAGTTGGACATTGCATAGAGCAGGCCTTTAGGCTGAGACCCTGGAAAAATTGTTAGGACAAACACCTTACCCCCGGGTAGATAGATACCTTTACTTTGGATGTAATCTATGTAAGTACACACTTACACATAAATACACGTACATACACATACATACATGCATGCACAAATAACTAGTGTATTATTTCCCTTTGTCTTCTGCATCAGTGTTATCTCCCTTCGTGCATTAAGCAAATCCATCGAACCAATAGACCTGAAATTATTAAAAAATACAGATAATGAAACACACTGAACACGTGATGAAATTACACACCTATTGAAATATTCAACAACCAGCTGCATTATCTTCCTTATTGATTGACAGTTCTCTAACATTGCTCACATAGATAGTTCAAGATATTATATTACTCCTACTTATATGTAGGAAATTGCTGATTCATTAATTGATATAATTGGTTATACATTTGAATGATAATTAAGTGCAGTTATAATTCATTGCTTGTTGTGGTTGTAGATTTATGTAGTTCTAATTGTTGTTATTATTTACGAAGACCGTTGACTGGTGTTTTTCTCTCCTGTACGTACTTCAGAATCGTAGATTGGTGATGGCAGTCAATAATTTAGAGAAATTAAACGTACACTGTAAAACTTCCTGCCCGAAGACTTACTATGAAGCATATTCGTATAAACGTAAAAATAAATGTCCTAAAGAAGTGTGTATGGAGCATAACATGAAAATTAGCATCAGTAAAACAGGGGTAATGACTATAATCAAAGAAGAAAAAACAACAAAGATTTATCTAAAGAACATCCCCTGAAACAAATAATCATCTTTAAGTATTTAGGAAGTATCATCAAAGGCAAATCCTAAGACAAGATCGAAAATAGATGCAATAAGGAAAGCCAATTAATTGAACACATAGCACCAATTCTAAAGAACAAACATGTATCAATAGATACTTAACAACATGCATCCTACAATACAATCTTCCTACCAACTCTATGCTACCAATGCCAAACCTGGACTATGATAGAAAATGATCAAAGAGAGAACATGAGATCCCTGAGAAGAATACTCAATATATCAAGAAGAGAGAAAATCAGAAAATGAAAAATCATGACTTTAAAAAGGGGGTGGTTGAGGAGGGGTTATAGCAGCGCTAGATTTCATCATACAACAGCAATTTAAATGGGTTGGCCATATGACAAGGCTACCAACTAACAGTATACCACAATATGCAATGATGTACAGATTAAACGGAACCAGAAGAAGAGGCCAACCATGTAAACGATGGACAGAAGGAATCACAGAATCTATGGGAATCTCGATACATGAAGCCCATAAGCGGGCACTCTCCCCCTGTTTATGCTTCACCTCGACACCACAAAGTGCAAAGGACACACGATGAGATGACTGTCAAAATGATTTTTGGCATTCTACAAGGAGAAATTCATTTGGAAACCTAGTGGCAGTTAGCAAACTGGATCGGAAATGAGTAAAGAAAAGGCAATACGATTAATACCTGGATTGCTTGGCCACATGCATAATCAAGTCAAGAACACCGACCAGATCTAGGAATCTAGTGAGAGTGTGAGGTGACGAACCATCTGCGCTAACAGGCATGAAATGTTGATGATCACTCTCTGGTTCAACCCTCATAGACAAAAAACAAGCTGGCTCCGGGCACGCTGCTCAGATCTTCAAGCGGAGAGTGCAACAGGTGGGTTCTGGTGGTCTACTGGAGAAAATTGGTGATTCTCGTGAAATCTTGCAGCATGCAAAGTGAGAGTCCACGGCAGTCTTCATCATTACGTAGAGCTATGTATATCTCTCCAGCGTTGACCAGACCGGCGACTATCAGGGTGTTCTAGATTGACCAGACCAGCGTCTGTCAGGGTGTTCTAGGTTGACCAGACCAGCGACAGTAAGTGTATTCTAGATTGACCAGATCAGAGTCTGTTAGGGTGTTCTAGATTGACCAGACCAGCGTCTGTCAGGGTGTTCTAGGTTGACCAGACCAGCGACTGTAAGTGTGTTATAGATTGACCAGATCAGAGTCTGTTAGGGTGTTCTAGATTGACCAGACCAGCGTCTGTCAGGGTGTTCTAGGTTGACCAGACCAGCGACTGTAAGTGTGTTCTAGATTGACCAGATCAGAGTCTGTTAGGGTGTTCTAGATTGACCACACCAGCGTCTGCCAGGGTGTCCAGCGTTGACCAGAACAGCGTCTGTCAGGGTGTCCAGCGAGGACGTATAGACATATCTTGGACAGTATAAAGCCCGACCTGACATATGTGCCCATCTGCCTCCCTTTGCTATTTGATAGATGTGTTTAACTGTCTTTTTGTGTTTCACGTTTTTCATGTGTTTCACGGGTTTTATCTGTTTCACGTGTTTCGTGTGTTTCATGTGTTTCGTCAGCTCTGGTGGTGTAGTAATTTGGACGCCAGCCTGCCATTCTTTGTGGATGTGTCGCTACATTATTGAGATTAGAATGACTCGAGACGAATTTTGTCGAATAGATTGGACACCAGAGTGGCATATGTTATTTATCCATGCGTGTGTAGACCAGCCGACACTCGGTGGGTCATGTAATCCACAACAATACTCAGATAAAAGGTGGTCCCATGACAAATAAAATACCTGCAACTGTTGCTTTTAATGTGTATGAGGGGTTCCAGGTCAGATATGATCTATAGAAGTACACTCTCATAGAGAAGGGTGTTAGTTACTGGGTGATGAATTTGATAGCAGCTATCCTACACTCTCGTAGAGTTGCTCTCTTTATTAACCTGGGATTACCATAAGGATCGCCAATATCGCCTGTGATATTCAATGTATTCACAAGCAAGATTGCAAGCATTGAAGCACCAGGGATTGGAAGGATACTATTTACGACGATGTCCTTGCGTTTAGGCAGGAGTGAGACAGAATGCAAATAGCATAAGAGTTTCAGGAGACGGTAAACAAAGTGATTGACTGGTGTACAAAGATGTTTAGTGTCATTTTCCCAGATAAGGCGCCTGTGCTATGGTGCTCTCTGGGTAACATGATTGTTAAGGCTGACATTCCAAGTCTTACAATAAATGGCGGATATGTTAACGGCGATAGTTTACTGAGATACTTGGGAATGACTTTTGACAGAAGTCTCTCGTTCAGGGATCAAGTGGAAGGCGTTGTTATAAGATCAAAGAAGAGAGGGATTTGGTGCTCTGAAGGTTGTGGCAGTAATGGACATGGAGCAAAGAATGTTGTTCATACTCTATCAACATCTGATTCTCTTAGTAGCAGCTAAGTAATGGTTAGAACTGCTCGCATTGTCAACGAGTCTGCTGGTGAAACTAGAGCGCATACAGAATGAAGCAATGCGATTGATATTGGGGTGCACAAGAGACACGCCAGTAGTGGATATGCGATACATCCTAGCCTTACCCACGATTACAGACAGGCTCAGGGTGCTGCAGGCTAAATCATATCTCCGTGTGGCTGCAGACAGGGAACACCCCCTTCATGAAGCCCTGGATATAGTTAAGGGCCACATAATGAAAATAGGAAAATCATGGATAACTCAGGCACAGGATACAGCCACAGAAGTGTGCCTGCTTGAGAACATTGGCAGAGGAGAGTGTCAGAGTGCCCGCGAAAAAGTCAGACCTGTGCAGGATCACAATCATTCTGGGCTGTGAGTGCAGGGATTGGCCGACAGGTTGTGCTAAATGGAAGGTGCAACAATTGATTCATAAAAATATGCGCCCAGCGGATGTAATTATCTACACGGATGGCTCAGTGCTAAAAGGTAAAAACAAAGTTCCTGGGGGTTCATAGTGAAGTTAACGGGCAGCGTTTAGTGCAGGAGAGCTTGATATATATTACCAAGATTTCTAGTCTAGAAATGAGGTGGAGGAAGTCATAGTGGCTTTCCGGAGGACGAACAGCTCACACATGCGATTGTAATGGACTCACAAAACACGCTTAGAGGAGTGAAGACAGACATGCTTCAATCAGAGTGATATGGTTCAATTCAAACATCAATGACCCAATGATATGCTGATGTGGTGGGAAACGAACTCTTTCGCATACCCTAACCATTTCCGATTACTCTGTGAACAGAATACAATAAAGCCTCGGTTTTCGTTGCATTCGTTTAACGTCGGTTTCGGTTTTCGTCTATTTTTTCCGCGAAAAATGTGTCTCGGTTTTTGTCAGTTGCCTCGAATTTCGTCGCGTGCCGACATTACCTCGCTGCTAATTTAGCGGAAACAAAGGGACACACGAGTTCTTGTGCTCAGTTTCTCATTGTTTTTCGTTGTGTGAAAATAACTTGCTAATAATAAATTACGAGAGCGGGATTAAGATTTCTGAAATCGGCCGCATGTACGGGAGGTCGCCATCCACGATACATTTAATTGTGGCGAAAAGGGAAGCAATAAAGGAGGCTAATGTAGCGATAGGCGTGAATGTGCTAACGAAACAGAGATCGCAAACAATTGAAGATAACAAACAGTTATTAATAATTTGGATAAATCAACACCAGTTAGGTGGCGTTCTGTATCGGAGGCAGTCATGTGTGAAAAAAAAACAATCTGTTGTATGCCGATCTCATTAAGAAAATGCCTGGGACGAGTGCCAGTGTACTTAGTGATTTTAAGGCCAGGAATGGATGGTTTGAAAAATTCGAGAGGCGCACTGGCATACACAATGTCACTAGGCACGGCGAAGGTGCGATTTCGGACAAGTTTGGGGCCGAAAGATAGTATTAACGACTATATTTAGTCCCTATAGAATGTTATTTTTTTTTAATGTGTGTATGTATCTAGGAGTGTCTAGAACGAATTAATTGGATTTACATAGACTCATATGGAAATATTTGTCTGGGATTTCGCCGATTGTTTCGGACGGATTGTCGACGAAAACCGAGGTTTTACTGTACTTGCTTCGCTCGAAGGTATCCTAGCATGATTATCCTTCACCATACCCAAAGCTAAACACTGAAATACTCTACAACTGATGTAAATACTTGTGACTGAACACACGCATCTTTTCATATTTTTCTGGTATTCCAACCAGACAAATGTAGTAGCGTAATGTAATTCGGCACGGACGGTTCAGTCAGACAGTACACCGTATCACATACTCCATCCAGCATTCTAGTGAGCTGACTATAACGTACGTGATAAAATAAACAATAACTGCATTCATGACTTTCTTTATAGATGTACGTACTAATAGAATGGTGCCTCATTGACGATGGGAAATTGTGGGGATGTATAAAGACTGTAGGGAATAGTTGTTTGGGGAAAGTAATGTATCTCACATATTTGAAAGGAAACTTTAGATCTGAGCGTTACTAACATTGTGATTGTTGGAAAATTGTGTAAGATTTAACAAATACAATTGAAATATTGATGAAAATAAGAATTTATGGTAGTGGATTGCTATCGGAGGAAACGAGATAACCAATAAATCAAGCAATGAAGCAACCAAGCAACCACTCAGCCAACCAATAAACCAACCAACCAACTAGTCAGTTAAATTAAAATTTACATATCCACCTAACCATTCATTTAATGAACCATCCAACCATTCACCTATGAATCCATCCAACCAACCAATATTTAAAGCAACCAATAAATTGTCCAACTTTCCAGCCAACGAACAAACCGACCGACCGACCGACCAACCATCCCACGAACCCAACAACCAGCCAACAAATCAACCAGCCAAGGAAGCTAACCAAACAATCACCCAACCAACAATCTATCCAACCAACCATGTTACCTTCCTGCACTCATTGGAAGTTATAATCTCCACTATCGACTTCTTTCATGAATGCTAAACATTTACGATTACTTTGTGAAGCAAATAGTTTCTTGGCCTGGCAATTCTTCAGACGTGATTCTCCTTCACCATACTCACAACTAAACGATGAAATAGATTACAAATCGTGTAAATGGTTGTGATCTATTCTCATTTTTCTCTTTTGAACCAGACAAAAGTAGCAGTGTAATGTACTTCCGCACGGGACCCATTCTATCAGACATTTCACCGTATCACATACTCCAGCATTCTAGCGAATGATATTATTACGTACGTGACAAAATCAACTGTAACTGCAATCATGACTGTGCAGATGTACGTATTAATATAAATGGTGCCTCACTGACCATGGGATGTTGTGCTGATGTATAAGGAATGTCTTAATATAGACGGTAAGGGCTAGTTGTTTGGGGAAAGTGGTTTATCAGAGTTATTTGACGGGAATATATCTCTATGTAGGCTAGTAATATAAGCGCCTGGCCAATAAGCAATCGCGACTCCCTTGTATGCAGTATACAAAACTAGTCAAGGTTTCTTTATTACGCAAGCCCCAGTGCGCATATAGTGTTCGCCCCATTTTTGTATAGACGAATCGGGACACTCGGGGACCCGGTCGGTATCACGTGGGGACGCGGTCGGGATCACGTGGGGACACGGTCTGTATCACGTGGTGACGCGATCGGGAGGACGCGGTCGGTATCACGAACGAACGAACGAACGAACGAACGAACAGACTTTATTTTCAAAGGGTAACAAATTGGGCACGCAGGCCCGTCTTACATTCGGCCCTTCCAATCACTCATTTTTCTTTCATCAACAGTGCATAGGAAAAAATCATTGTCACATGAATTTTGTAAACATAAACAATGCATATTACTATGTTATGAGACACATCAACCACCCACCCACACATCTCCCATTCACTCCAACTCCACCACCCAACCACACACATACCCACACACACATACATGCCCCTACCCATCCACCACATCCCTACACCTACACATCTCCCTACCCACACACACCTCTCACCCACCACACACCCCATCCACCCACACCCCAAGCACACATACATTCCCCAACCCACACATCCCCCACCCACACACATCCACCCACCTACACACATATCCTCTACCCGTCCCATTACCCACCAACAATCACTCACTCACATATCCTCCTCCACCCACACACCTCCAATCACCAATCCAAACACACATTCCTCAGCCACACATTCCCCACACACACACACATCTCCCCGTCAACTCACATATTCCGCACCTACCCACACACACATTCCGCACCCAGCCACATAATCTCCCATCTCCCCCAGCCCACTCACAGATCCCGAGCCCACCCCTACAAACATCCCCCACCATCTCCTAACCTACACGCACTCACCCACCCACATATCCTCTACCCACCCACACATCCTCTACCCACCCATCCCCCAACCAAACATCCCTTAACCACACACCCTTACTCATATACAATCACCCACCCACACATCCTCTTCCCAACCACACATCCTCCACCCACCCATCCCCCAGCCACACATCCCTTAACCACACACCCCTACCCATATACACAAACATCCCAACCCACGCACAATCTCCCTGCCCATACACACATCCCTCACACACATCCCCACCCACCAACACATCCCCCATTCACAAACACACATCTCCCATCCACGCACAGACAACCCACACATACATCCCCAACCCATACACTCATCCCCTCACACATCCCTAGACACACGTACTTATCCCTCAACCACTAACACCCACACATCCCTCACTCACTCATCAAAACATACATCTCCTATCTACCCACCCACACTCACACACTCACACACCCCAACCACCCATCTAAACACACATCCCTCACCCTCACACACATTCTTCACCCACCCGCACACCCAATCACACCCCACCCACCCACACATACATTCTTTATACGCGGTCGGTATCACGTGGTGACGCAGTCGGTATCACGTGAGGATGTGGTCCGTATCACGTGGGGATGTGGTCCGAATAACGTGAGGATGTGGTCCGTATCATGTGAGGACGCAACCGGTATCACGTGGTGACGCGGTCGGTGTCACGTGGGGATGTGGTCCGAATAACGTGAGGATGTGGTCCGTATCATGTGAGGACGCAACCGGTATCACGTGGTGACGCGGTCGGTATCACGTGGGGAAGTGGTCCGTATCACGTGAGGACGCGGTCTGTATCACGTGAGGATGCGGTCGGTATCACGTTGGGACACGGTCGATATCACGTGGTGACGCGGTCGGTGTCACGCCGACCGTTTTTCCTTCCGAAGATATTTTCTGGTATGCAATTTAGGCTGTGTCCACTCACACACCCAGGTCAATGTTACAAATGCGAATCCACCCCATTGTGGATCGGACCCCGACCCACCGATACGTTAGGGGAGTGTTTAGCCACTTCTCTATCGCGGGGTTATTGATTTTGGAATTGAACCAAACTACTCTGCCTGAAACATGTCCCTTTTCACCCTCGTCAGCATATATGTAGCATGAACTGCCACTTTTAGGCCTGATGGTGTGTATTTCCAACTGTCAAGATATGTACAGTGGGCGCAACGTGTCGCCAGCTAAGATTTAACGTGTTAACCACTAATCGAGTATCAGGGATGCCTGATCTGCCACAGCTAGAGGCCACCGATCTCTGTACACCAAGTTTTTTTTTCCGCATATCCTTTACAGGACATCGCTGTCAACAGCAGCATCTTTCAGCTGTCTGTTGATTTCTTGGCAAGATTACGCTCCGTAGTTTGCCATTGCTTTCTGAGCGGCCGGCTCAGTTATCCCGCAAGTCACCAGCGGGGGACGAACCGCTCCCAGTTCTCGCCCGCTACGAGACTCTGCGTGATAAACGGGATTACGAAGAAAGTGTTGTAACCCCTCGGCCAGAGAGACCGGCGTACACCAAGTTACATGTGTAACAATACGTATACAGAGGATCAACAAGTAACTTCTGATGTATTCATTTTAAAACAGGTTTATTGATTCATGATGGCCGATAAAGAATCCAGAGACCACTAAATATGATGTTGTCTTGTCTCGTCTCGGCTTAGCGGTAACTACCCAAAACAACCTACGTCACGACTTAAGCATCCTTCTTACTGTTCTATCAGGATGCTCAAGCGTGCTCTAATCTTGCACACCTAAGCTAATAACAGATATGGTATTCATTCTGCTACACATGTACTAATCCCTTACCTGCGTACCCAGTGCTAATGCATTCGAATCTCCATTGAAATTTATATATATTTTTTTAAATATTGAGCTGAGCGTCGTTTTAGTTTAAAATGGGTCAAAGGAAATGTTATAAGAAGGAAATGCGTTGATGTAATATTGGTCACGTTATCGATAGAATACCTATTGATTGATTTTAAAGAATACAATACTGATTATCACGATTTACTTAATTTTCCTCAAAGTGTCTACAACAAAATCCATTTGACATTTTTTTAAATTAAACAACGTTTTACGCGACGGGATTTCAAATGAAAACTTTACAAATGTGATAGAAATTACAATAACCATGCCATTACCTTGTAACCTATCAATATAATTGTTAAGGATGTCAAGAGTGTGAAGTACGTAATTTCACAGTGCAGACGAACACTCTGACCTCTTATGGAAGTTTAAAGATGGCTGCCCCAATTTTGACATGCACCAAAGCGGAGCAGCGTTCTGTTATCCGTTTTTTGTTTCTTCAAAAATTAGTAAAGCGGGAAACCTATAAATATTCATGGGCGAATAAAGGTACAGCATGACGATGCATGTATGTCAATCCAGCAAGTGAATGAGTGAAGTAGGAAATTTCAAAACGGCGAGACTTCTGTGGAAGACCCTTCAAACCGCGACAGGAACAGGAACAGCGAGTAATGAACCCAAAGTGGTTAGACACGTGACCAAAAGAATTTTTTGTTACGACAGGAATGCAAGGCGCTGGTGGACTTGCATTGAACGCAACCTACATCGAGAAATGATACATTTGTAGTTTACTTATTCAGAATATATTCATATACACAATTTTTAGATTTTCATTTGAAGCCTCACCTCATATACGGTAAGATGGCTCCCATCCCAGCACGTTATAACACAACGCGACACGGTCTGCTGCACAAATCGGTTGCAGCTGAGCTTCGAACGCATGGTACCCGGCTCACGAACCACGTTCGCAAGCCTTTAGCCACGGAGCAAACACACACACACACACACACACACACACACACACACATATATATATATATATATATATATATATATATATATATATATATATATATATATATATATATATATATATATATATTTGGTGTATTAAACAGGAGCCTTTTACAGGTCTTATGGTGTATGGAATAAGAAAGAGATCTGGTGGTGAGACCTCCAGGCCAGGAAGTATAGATAACACTGGGGAAGAGTGTGACGCAGGGGCCTGTACTAGTAATCGTGATGACGGAGATAATCCCGAGAGTATTACCAAGGACATCCCATGTGTCAGACTAAGAAACAGAGTGAGACTAGGACCGTGGAATATGAGGAGTGTGTATGAGGGAAAGCTTAAAGTAATATGCGATGAGATTGAATGGTTAAATATTAAAATTTTACGAATGAGTGAACATCGATGGAGAGGTAAGGGACATTTTAAAAATGAAAATTTAAGTCTTTTCATATATTCAAGTAGAGACGTCGGAGGCCAGAGCGGAGTGGCATTTTGTTTAGATAAACAAAACGAAATATTTAATTGGGTATAACCCGGATGCTGATAGAATCCTCACAATCAGACTTAAAGGCCATCCAAAAAACCACAACTCTCATACATATATATGCACCTACATCAACAGCAGAGGAGGCCGAAAAAGACGATTTTTACAACACAATGAAAAACATTAGATATGATTAGTCATAATGACATTACAATAATAATGGGAGATTTTAAGTCAAAATAGGTACAGGAAGAGTTGAAAATGAGAGACACGTTTTAAAAAAATTTGGACTGGGAAACATAAATGATGCGGGTGACAAATTAATTAAATGTGGCACACAAAATTAGTGCAAATAAAGTGCATACGAAGTGCATACAATGAGTACATACAGTGCATACGACTATAGCCAACACACTTTTTAAACAACATCCAAGACGATTCTTCACATGGAAGTCCTGGAACCGTACTACCAAATACCAGATAAATTATATTTTAATACAAAGAAGATGGAGATCAAGCATAACTTCAGCAATAATCCTACGAAATGCAGGCTGTGACAGTGATTATCAGTTATTAGAAGCAGATGTGAAAGCAAAACTGAAAAAGCTTCTCGAAGACAAAGGTCGCTTCGTTTTGATCTCATAAATGCCAGATGCATACATTGTAGAAGTGAAGAATCGTTTTGGGGTCGTGATGTCTATACAGGAGGAAATGACACCTGATGAACTGACAGTAAAATCTAGAGATATCTTGATAACAGCAGCCAAAGATCTAATTCCAACCAAGACTAAGAAACATAAGCCATGGATTAAATTAGACACGTTAGAATTAATCAAACAACGAAGGTGTCAAAGACTCAACCGCATCCCCTCCGCCAGGGAGAGCGGTCAATCCTGGAGGGACCAGGAGGAGATACGGTGCCCGAGGCAAGAGCAGGGGAGATGAGGGAATCGTGGAAGGTTAGCCACTCCCTCATGATACACGCAGGCGGTGTGCAGAGAGTTAGCACTCTAATCACGATACCACCACACCTCATGAAGCCAGAGCACAGTTGAGTAGACACTCAACAGGCCACGTTTTGCCAGCAGCGTGCGATGTGAGGTAACACGCACGAAGGAGAAGGTCACCCCCGCGTGGTGTGTAACCACGGGAGAGATGTTCGGCAGACGGGAGACTGGACTTGGGGGCGTTCACATCGTTTAGAATAACGTTAGGAGTGTTGTGTTCACTAGTAGATAGAGTTAGCATAGGGTTAGCAGTTTGTGTTAGATAATTCTGTGGCTATATATTGTGTATTGCATTAGCGACTGTTTACCGCTTGTAAGCGAGCCAACGGCAATAAAATGGACCATGCATTTTGCCTCCCACACGACTTGCAAGTTGTCTTGTACGGGTGTGTGAGAAGTACCCGATGATGCCTGTCAGTTAAGTTGTTGACAGGCCAGGGTAATTGTGGTTGTCAGAAGTGAAGCTTGAATGTAATATTCAAGCTACTCCACTCGTCCACGAGGCTCAGACTAGGGTTTAATTTGTGTAGTGACGGTGATTTGTGCAGACGAGAGAAATTTTGCAAGCTAGAAATGTGCCTATCGTGACGTATTAAACTGTTTAATTGTGTTTATGAAATATTTATTTAGTCAAAGTATGTATTCATCAAAGCTGTAAGTATTAATATTCTTGTTTTCTGATATTTATTTATATATTTACCTTTTTATTGAGAAATGAGTACCAAAAATGATTCACGGCGGAGCGATACAAAGCCAGCCGACAATATCGATTTTTCATCGCGCTGTGCTGTGACGTCAGATGATTGACAAACAGTCGTCTGGGCTCATTAGCATACAGCAATCGAGTGTGTAGAGAATTGCTAAACGGCTGCCCGCCTGAATCGGTACGTTATATCATTTATTATTTATTTATTTCAACTACTAAAGGAATATATTTATTTATTTAAACATTATGATGTTATTTTTATTTCTTTAAAACCAGATATGCATATTTTTGGTCATATTTTCTCTGTGTTTACCGTCACGATGGAACTATTTTTTGGCCTGGCAGATGATACTTGCCTGCACAACACGTACAGAAATTAAAGAGATTAGTAACATAAGGCAATAACTGATAGAGCAAAGACAGGACATTGACATTTAATTTATTTAATACATATTCTAGTTGTTCGTGAATCTGTCTGTCATTGTCTAAGTCATTGTCCATAGGGGTCTGGGTTAACATATCGTGTAATAGGCCTGATTACTACGGCCCTGCATATCAAAGGGCGAACTACACCTGATTACGGCCCTGTGTACCAAATATAGTTTGCTGGTAACGACACGTGTCTCCACCCTAAAGTACCAAGGTGACCTGTGGCAACGGAGTTCCGTTCCCCGATCCTCGGGAACGTTAAAGCTGAGTACACTTATATATTTTGGCATGCAATTTGATTAATAGTGCATCTCTTTTTCAGCTGTAACGCATTGACATATTTGTATACTCTGTTTTTCTGCAAGATAAATCTGGGCAGGGTATAAACAGAAAGCACAACTGATAGTGATCAGATAAGAACAAACATAAAATATCAAAGATAAATAACTGATTAAAGTCATCATTGCCTATCACTGTTAGCCAAGTACTAAAGTAAGATGGCAACTTTATCAGATTTCATAAAAGCAGGCAAAGAACTAGAATTAACAGGAAAAGAACTACAACAATATGCAGATCAGAAATTTAAAGAAGCAACAGAGGCTGAAAAAGCTGATCGCATACGAAAAGAAGATGCTGAAAGAAATGAACGCGCACGAGAAAGAGAAGAAGAAAGACAACATCAAATACAATTAAAACAACAACAGTTAGAACATGATAAAGAGATAAAACAAAAAGAATTGGAAGTTAAACAACAACAGTTAGAACATGATAAAGAGATAAAACAAAAAGAATTGGAAGTTAAGCAACAACAATTACAACAGGATAAGGAAATAAAACAAAGGGAGTTAGATCTAAAGGAAAAACAGATTCAAGTAGAATCAGAGACACAGTTGAAAACGAAAAGCATGGACGTAGAGTCACACTCAGAGATCTCTGCCACTAAACTAAGAAGTCAACAAGAGGAAAATAAGTTCAATAAATACAAAAATATTATCAAACCATATTGTAAAGAAGACTCAATATCAGCATGGACAGAGAATGTAGAATATCAATTTAAATACCACCAAGTTCCATTAGAGATGTGGGCCCCAATTTATACAAAAAATCTCAGTGGTGAGCCCCTCAAAGTAATAGAAACTATACCAACAGAGCTTAGATCTAGCTATCAATACATCCATGATAGGATTATGCAGCACTTTTTACTTGATGCCCCTGGGTATCAAGTTCAGTTCTCAAATCTAAAACCTAAACCTAGTGAAACCTTTATTGATTATGTTTCAAATGTACAGAGTGTACTAGACAGGTGGCTGAAAGCAGCTAACATAGGAAAAGACTTTGATAGATTAAAAAACTTAATTGCTATGGACAAGGTTATATCTACCATACCTTCTCCTTTTGCCAAATTTTTGCAGCAGTCAGACATTGAGAACATCCAGCAATTTGAAAAGAAAGGATCAGCATATTTTTCTTCTAACAGAGATGTGTTTAAGACCTCAAATGACTCTGAAATAGTTTCCTTTGTCAAAGACCAAACTAAAAACTACCAAAGTAATAGGAAACCTTATCAGAAATACGATAAGAAAGAGAGAAAAGTGGAAAAATGTATCCATTGTCACCTTTTACATGACACCTATGCTATGTGTGACAAATCGCCAAATTATCCGGCGCATCTTGAAAATGTTATCAAGAAACAGCAAAGTAAAAGATCTGCATACAGGCGTGCAATCAAATGTTTTTTTTTTGTTCCTGTTATGGCCATTATAGTAATAAGTGCCTTGGCCGGCAGCGTATGAAAGCCAGTAATGCCATTTTGATTGACACCTCTTCAGATGGTGGTAGTGAGAATGAGTCTGAGAGTGAAAGTGACTTACCTAATAACCAAGCAGAAAATGTTTGTGGTGCATACGATATGTTGAGCTTCGACAGCTGTGAACGATGTCACCAATTCCATACAGACGCGAAGCTAGAATGTGGACATACAGTACTATGCTCATCTGAGAGTGTAAACGCAGCAGTAGCCTCCAGAGGCAATCTTGTGTTCCACAATGCGATGGTCAATGATGTAGCATGCCAGTGTTTGCTGGACAGCGGCAGTACCCTTATTGGTCTTCGGAAAGAACTGGTGAATCCGGGTGATTACACAGGTGATACTGTCAAATGCCGTACCTTTTCGGGTAACATTGAAATCTACCCTTTGGCAAAAGCCCATATTGACTTCTCCTTTTCTCTCTGGTACCTTTACCTGTGCAATACTGAACAACCCTTGTACTGATTTAATTCTGGGGTGCTTACCCCAACTAAAACATTGTACGATTGATGAAATAGTTGCATGGGAAAAAGTAAAGGCAACTATTACAACAGCCAAAACAGACACTTCAAAACATCATAACATATTACAAGATGAGACACTACTGATGCTTTCTACAACCAGCACAGATGACACAAACAAACAGAAACTTTTACACCACCAGAAATCTACTCTTAATGTGTCTCCATACTTAAAATTGTTAAAGGTCAAAGCCAGAGTGACCAAAAATGCATCTTGTTTATTTAGACGTAAGAATGGCATTTCAACTACAGGTCATGCTACTGGTAACCATGAACAGGTGTTACCTGAACAACACCGGTTAACTATGCCAAAATATGCACATAAAACACCGGTGACTGGTCATCTTGCATACAACAACACCAGACCAGGTTTTTTCAAGAAGATAAAATTATGTTTTCATAATGTATTTGCGTGTAATGTCTGTCAACAATTGGTACAAAAGTTTAAGGGTAGACATCCTACAACTGAAGTACAACCTTCTATACTGGCTCCCAAGCCATTTGATAGAGGAAGGGTCAGTTCTACCACAAACACACAAACAACGGTGCAAGAACCAGTGATCTTGAACTTGATCAAGACAGATTTAGGCTACTTCCATACCAACGAAATGGCAACGACTATTCAAGGTGGTACATAACCATGGTACATGTTGACTATGAAATATCGATAAACATACACTTAGAGATATTCCATGTCAACATGCGTAAACTTTACTTTTCAAGACAACAGACAGAAGTAGAGACAGACGAACATATTGCAACAACACCTAGTGATCAGACGACAGACATACATAGCGCAACTACACTAGTTAGTGAGACTGGCAAATCCGACGAGGGGCATACATGCAGTGAACTTATAGAATACACATGAATAAATCAGAATACTGATGACTGGACAATACACCTACTGAAACTGAGACATGCCTTTGACAGAGTGCGACTCCTCGGTCTCACTGTCAAACCAAGCAAAGTCAAATTATGCCTAAAATAAATTCATTTTTGGGTCATGTCATTTCTCAAGACCAACTGTAGACTGACCTGAAAAATAGTACCAAAATTATGAATCTGACCATGTCTAACAGAAGGAAACAGGTCAGAAACCTTTTGGGATTAGTAAATTACTCAGAAATTACAATTATATGTGAAAGATGCATTATTAATTTCTGCATTGTCAAAATTGAAAATTTTTTCTGTAAATATTCCAATCCTCCGCTTGCCTAATCCGAGGCTCGTTTATTATTCTATGACAGATGCCAGCAGTCCTAGGCCAATTTTATGAGGGCATCTTCCATCCGATTTGTTATGTGAGCCGTAAGATCACACCTGCCGAGTCCAGATATTCGATAGCAGAACTGGAAGCCCTCAGCGTCATCTATTCAGTGAGGAAGCTCCATCGATTTCTGGCGGGTGTACACTTCATTGTCCAGACAGATAATTCTCCCATTACGGTCATCCAAACTGGGGTGCACAGAAACGACCGGATATACAGGTGGTCTCTGATACTTCAGAACTATACGTTTAGTATAGAACATATCAAGGGTAAAGACAACATTCTGGCTGATACCCTCAGTAGACCATCTGAGGTAATAATACCTGAAATCCCACATAATAATGTAGAGTGATAGTTAGTACGTGAATACAGTACAATATGCTATGTAAAATAGGTTACATATACACCCATGGTGTGCTTAAGAGTGTACCAAGTACAACGAACTATCATGTGTCCGTAGACATTAACTTAAGAACTGTGCTACAGAACTTAGATACTACCGTGTGAATCAGGACAGCTCATTTCCAACTAAGCTCCAGGCCGGTGTATCATTTGTGTGAAATGTAGAAAACAGTGTCAGAACAGTGCTTAGATTTCAGACACATAAAGAATAAGCTACGACACCAGCGAATCTCTACACGTGCACTACCGAGAGAACACTATGATGACTGTGTAATGTATTTCAGATACCCAGGCAAAGTGTGTAGATATATTATGCCTATACAACCGAAGTACAAACATGAAGGCAAATACTAACCTGTGGAAACTGAATACCATGTATATAAACTTAATGTGATATGTAAAATAATAATTTTTTTTAAAAAATAGTTATAAATTAGAGGTAGAATTAGGTAATATAATAGTTCTCATTTATTTCAATAGGATAGTTAGTACAGTAATTAACCCATTTACTTAGCTTAGAATTAAATTAAAATATTAGGTTAGACAGTAAAAAATAGGTAATTACAAGCTAAAATAAAATTTTAATAGAAATAGTACCATTTAGAGTGTTACATTTCATTTAGCTTTAGTTTACGTTAGTTTATTCCATATTAAGGAAAACCATACCATCGATCAAACATTACCAGTAATTAGTAATATCATTTTACAGACATCATTTACATAATTTAGATTAAGAACATTAATCATATGATTCATTTTCAATCTAACAACATTAGATAGCATAGTAGTTAGAAAAATGCATAATTTGTATTCACATCATCCATGTAATTAAGGTACATAACTCACATCACATCCATTACATTTAAATAGTTAAATTACTTCCCTTAGATTACATAAACATAAGGATTAATATAAACATATCAGATAATTAACTTGACAAAATGTAGTTAACACATTATATATTTATTGATAGAAGTAGTATTATTATGTTAGAATGTATAGTTTTATGTCAGTGTAAATATTGTGGATGATGAGATCCAAGGGAACAAACCATCAACCCGTTCTCATCCGTGTAAATATATTGTAAATACATGACTCGTGCAGCGATTTTCGCACAGTCATTGAGCTCAAAGTTCTCAAACTGAGCCAAATCTGTACAGTGTCACTCAACGGGTTTTAAATGATCAGAAGAATAAGTATGGAGGGATGATTGATGTGTGATAGAAGTAAAGGTGAAAGGAGTATGACAGAAGTGTGAAAGTAAGAATGAATGAAAGATAGACGGGAGAGAATGCAAGCAGTCAGCAAATTCTTCTGCTGCCTGCCACGACTTTTAATATTTGTTTGCGTTAATGTTGGTTTTCGCTAGGGAAATTGTGTTAGTGTGAATGTGTTGTCTGTGATATATTTTAGAACTTAGATTACAGTATTTTGGGTTTCATAACAATGGAATGTAGTCACGAATCAGTGTTATACACCTGCTTGTGACCACATTGAACAAAATTATGACACTCAAAAAACTAACATACATACACAGATAAGTTAGAAATATAGGGTAGAAGTTAGATTAGTAGATTGATTACATCCAAACACGCAAACAACCAGAAAAACAAACATATAAAGGCATACACTATTTGTAGATCAAAGGCAGATAACTTTGGGGCCAGGGGACATAATAGACAACGAAGAACTAAATTAACAGTGAAATAGAGTCTTACGCGCGGAAGCGAAGGAGGTAAAGCCTGTCGCACACACTCTTGTAGAATGGTTGTTAAATATTATATGGGGGACATGAAGCAATTCATGTGTTGACCCTAAGAAAGTCAACTTTGTATGGGTAGTAAGTTAATTTACTATGTGAGGGCAGGTCTTATAAGACAACGGTCCGGTTCAGACATACCTCTGATAAATATAATATAGCAGGTGAGAAGGGGCTCACGCCAACCAGGCAAGTTTGTGGCGATTGCCAGTAGCCAAGTAAGGCTTTGTTGCATTGTGACAATAGTTGTTAATAGTCTATTGGAAAGCCCAGAGCCAGATTATCTAGAGTCTTTGACAAAAATTAGAGACACTAATTTTTTGTGTAGAAACCTCCTTGCGTCACAACCAATAAGTGAAAGTTAATGACGCAACACAAGAGGGGCGGGTGTGTGTCAAAGACTCGACCACATCCCCTCCGCCAGGGAGAGCGGTCAATCCTGGAGGGGCCAGGAGGAGATGCGGTGCCCGAGGCAAGAGCAGGGGAGATGAGGGAAGAGTGGAAGGTTAGCCACTCCCTCATGATACACGCAGGCGGTGTGCAGAGAGTTAGCACTCTAATCACGATACCACCACACCTCATGAAGCCAGAGCACAGTTGAGTAGACACTCAACAGGCCACGTTTTGCCAGCAGCGTGCGATGTGAGGTAACACGCACGAAGGAGAAGGTCACCCCCGCGGGGTGTGTAACCACGGGAGAGAGGTCCGGCAGACGGGAGACTGGACTTGGGGGCGTTCACATCGTTTAGAATAACGTTAGGAGTGTTGTGTTCACTAGTAGATAGAGTTAGCATAGGGTTAGCAGTTTGTGTTAGATAATTCTGTGGCTATATATTGTGTATTGCATTAGCGACTGTTTACCGCTTGTAAGCGAGCCAACGGCAATAAAATGGACCATGCATTTTGCCTCCCACACGACTTGCAAGTTGTCTTGTACGGGTGTGTGAGAAGTACCCGATGATGCCTGTCAGTTAAGTTGTTGACAGAAGGGAACTGAAACAGTAAGGAGGAGAAATCGATAACAGCAGGAGAAAGTAAAAATCTTTAAACCGAGAAATAAGAAAGAACACAAGAACAGACGAAAACAATATATACAAGATGGTTGTACTAGAGTAGAGGAATATCATAAGAATGGAAGAGATTACGAAATGTTCAAAGAAATAAAATTATTGCCAAGAAATATTCAACCTCAATTAAATGCTATCTTTCCTCCGAAGTCGGAGAGTGTCTGCCTGTACGGCAAGGAACCACCAGTCTGCACACCAATTAGCCAGACATGGGACAACGGATACTCACGCAAACCTCAGGTCCGGTATGACATCACACTGATGTTGGACAATATCTCCGACATACAGGACTTCACGCTGGAGTTCACAAAAAGCGAACGCAAGCAAGCAAGCAAATGTTATCTGTGACAAGTTGGGAAATACCCAAACAGAATCTAGATAAATTACAGAAGAATGGCAAGAGTACTGCAGTGGAATGTATGACTGTGACGATGTGAATATATACATGAACCAATGACAGCAGAAACAGAACCTGAGCTCTCCTTAGATGAAATTTTATGGGCCACAAAGAACGTAAAGAACTGTAAATCACCTGGATGTGATGAGATACCAACGAGGCTAATTGAAGCAGGAGGAGAGGAAAGCATACAAATCTGTCACGCATAATGTAAACAGATATGGAAACAAGGTATATGGCCAAACGATTTGAAGAGAGCTATATTCATTCTAATTCTAAAAAAGAGCGGCTTGAAATTATGCAACAACTATAGAACTGTTACCCTGATCAGAAATGCAAGTAAAATTCTACTAAAAATCATAAGGGGAAGAATTCGTAACAAAATGGAAGAAGAAATTAATGTGGTTCAAGCTTGATTTAGACAAGAAAGAGGAACAGGAGATCACATACCCAACATGCGTTTAGTAATAGAGAAGTGTAGAGAATTTAATGTAAACCTATTCTCATGTTTTGTGGATTATTCAAAAGCATTTGATTGTGTACAATATCAGAAATTTTGAGATATCATGAGAAAAATGGCCTTTCCATCATATGTAGCACAATTCATAAAAATGCTCTATCTAGACCAAAAAGCACGGTTAGAATCAATGGCGAGACATCAGATTGGATTGACATAAAGCGAGGAGACCATCAGGGATGTGTGCTGTCCCCCTATTTGTTCAACTCTACGCTGAAAATATAATGAGAAATGTCAGAGATGATATAACCAGGGAGCAATATGATGTCCTAAATATCGGTGGTCATGAAACATCAGAGATTCGATATGCTGATGATACAGTATTGCTATCCACATCACAGAATAGTGTAGAAAAATTATTAACCTCAACCCAAAAGAATAGTGAAAATCACAAATTATATCTCAACATAGCAAAAACAAAGATAATGCATTCAGAAACAAAGTACTATGGAGAAAGAAATATATGTTAATGAGGAAAGATTGGAGGTGGTGTAACATTTCGAATATCTTGGGTCATTAATTATCAACAGTGGTGACGCAATGAATGAAATTATAAGACGCCTATCAATTGCTCTTCAAAAACTAAAACAACTTAATAAATTATGGAGTGGGGCAGATAGAACAATAAAAATTTGATTTTTAAGAGCATGCATCTTTCCCATTGCAACATACGCCTGTGAAACCTGGACTCTTACTAAACAAGCTGAACAGCGCATAAATGCCTTTGAATATTAATGTTATAGACCGGTTATAAGAATATCTTGTATACAGGAATAAACAAATGCATCAATTCGACAAGATCTGAATATTGAAGAAGATTGGCTACTTAGGACGATAAAACAAAGAAGATTGAAATATTTTGGTCACTTTAAAACGTCACGAAAGTTTGGGGAGAACAATAATGGACAGGTATATGCCCGTGAAGAAAGGAAGAAGCAGTCCAAAGAGACGATGGATGTGGCAGATGATCTACAGATGGGTGTATCGGAAGCGGGACATCTTGCATATAACCGAGAATTTTTCAGGAAGATTGTTATGGAAGCGAGGTTCCACAAAGGACATGCTACTGAATGAATGAATGAATGAATGAATGAATGAATGAATGAATGAATGAATGAATGAATGATGAATGAATAGTTAGTTAGTTAGTTAGTCGACAGATCATCCTCATTGCACATCGAACCATTCAGTCCATAAGTGCTCGGATCCCCTCCTCAGCAAATCCCGCAGCTTGTAGCGGCTAACGACACCAGTTCTGTGTTGGTTTATCAGTCTTCTTTGGCTTCCTGCGTAGTGTTCTTGTTTGGCCACCCCTCTTTTAATTTGCTGCTCTCGCAGTCTGGCCATGGTTGTAGATTCATAGTCATCACTTGGTTCTCCCAAAAGTCTTAATTCTCGTAGAGCATTCAGAATGTCAGCCTGGTCCGTGGCGCGTCCGCCCTCCACAGTAGCGTTACCTGCAAGCTTGTCAGCCCGCTCATTCCCTTGTACTCCGCATGCCCTGGCATGAAGATGAAACTAATCTTTGCCAGCCGAGACCGCTCCAGAGACAGCAACCTGTCTCTTCGGATCTCCCCCATCTCTATCCTCTTGAGCATGTTTATTGAGTCGCTAAGGAAACGTGCCCTAGTGAATGTCTGTGTCTCGAGCCATGTTATGGCTCGTTATGGCTGCTATGAATGAATGAATGAATGAATGAATGAATGAATGAATGAATGAATGAATGAATGAATGAAAGGTATGGAACACATGGTGCTACACGCATACATGTATTGCCCAAACGGCACTTCAAGTGTGATTGGGTTAATATAAGTCTGGCCGCCTTTTCTTCCAACATCATTTCATGGTACTCAGCTTACTCCTAGACATAATAATATAGGATAGGATTATAATAACATCTTTGTACCGCCATTCCACCCTAGAATATTCCAGACAATTCTTAAACCTATCCGTCAGCCGTTGTACGCGGCTGTATTGACGTCACAGCCACTCGACTCTGGAACGTATCTAATCTATCCTGGATAATGGTTACTGGCTATTATCAGACTCGATACTACGGTTCTGGGGTCACGCCAATAAACGCTCAGTCTCGCTCAGTAGATATCGACGTTTGTTGATAGAAGCTATAAACAGCACTCTATGCTGTACATACGCGCAACTGAGAGGTCGTGTTAGCGAAGTTGATATGAAACTGCGCTGATGTTATGAACACGTTCGCAAATGGGTTCGACACGTGTGTTCCTCACTTGCTAAATGAGGGAAAGGCCACCTATTCCTCCGTGCATTCAGGCCTACAAAATATCCTGACCCTATCACGTCACACACCCAGAGTGAGAAAGTACGTCCTTACAAATTGCTATTGTTCTTTAAGTTAACTCATACGGACCTCTAACTCCGGATTGCATGTTATGCTTCTTTAGTCCGCACGAACAGCTGTAGCTTAGGGGTTTGTAGGCTCGTCTACCAAGACAGACGTCTGGGTTAAATCCAGCGGACATGATTGTCTATAGTAGTATAGCTCCAAAGTAGACCTAGTCTAATTATAGTAGTACAGCTCCAAGGTCAACCTAGTCTAATCATTGTAGTACAGCTCCAAAGTCGACCTGGTCTAATCTTAATAGTACAGCTTCAAAGTCGACCTAGTCTAATTATAGTAGTGCAGCTCCAAGGTCGACATAGTCTAATCATTGTAGTACAGCTCCAAATTCGACCTGGTCTAATCATAATAGTACAGCTCCAAAGTCGACCACGTCTAATTATAGCAGTGCAGCTCCAAAGTCGACCACGTCTAATTATAGCAGTGCAGCTCCAAAGTCGACCACGTCTAATTATAGCAGTGCAGCTCCAAAGTCGACGTAGTCTAATCATAGTAGTCCATCCATCCATCCATCCATCCATCATGTGCCATGCCGGTAAGCGTGGGCGGTCATGTTCTGCCATCTCACTCGATCACCAGAGTCGTGGATCAGCTCCGTGTTCCTGTCTCGACCATGCCACAAGGCCAAGCCATCCAGGTACTTGCTTCTAGGTCTTCCCCTTAGTCTGTTCCCCTCGATCTTACCAGTTGTCACCAAGTTCTCCAGATCATTTCTTCTCATAACATGCCCAAAAAATTGTGACTGCCTACGTCTAATGTCTCTAATCAGTTTACTATCTTCATTTGTTTCTTGAAGAACTTGTTCATTGGTCTTTCTGGCTATCCATGGTATTCTTTGCATTTTCCTCAGAAACCACATTTCTACAGCCATCAGATGTTTTTCAGCCTGACTGATCATTGTCCACGCTTCACATCCATATAAGAGTACAGGTTCTATGTAGCATCTCAACACTCTTTTTCTCGTAGTAGTGCAGCTCCAAATTCGACCTAGTGTAATCATAGTAGTACAGTTCCAAAGTTGACCTAGTCTAATCATAGCAGTACATCTGCAAAGTCACCCTAGTCTAATCAGAAGGTCATAATTTTGTGGGAAATGAGGCGGTGAATTGGGAACTGGACATCGCACTTCAGTATGACGTTGTGTAGAATACGTGAATACATGACGGCCTAATGTTTTACAAAGCAACGATTGAGTAGAGTTGAGATGAGTCAAGAATCGACGTCACGGCATTCAGGACATTCCCAAGCGTGCTTAGTCCTCATCTTCAACAGACAGCGAGGAGTCCGAATATGTACTCATAGTATCCGTTGTAGTCTGATTATGTGTTCGCCTGACCCATCGGAGTCCTATTCTCGGCCAGATCCTCTGGTCACCCCTTGGTCAATTATCTTCAGGCCGTGACGATGTATCTGTGCCACGTCCTTGACTTGGGGACGTTAATTACAAGTACCTCTGAAGTCGCAGTGCGTTCGCCTGATGGCGAAGGGTACTGTTAATAGGTAAAGCTAATCCACACACAAAAATTAAGTCAAGCACTATTAGATGTTGTGTGTATGGACTACGCTTGAGTTCAAAGCGAGTGAGCTTAAAATAACAGAAACAAACATAAAAAAGGTATCTGTTCCTTTAGGCTATACACATGACCCATAGGGTTCTGGCATATATCTGCCTTATTCTACACGGATACACCACTCACTCAGCAGATCCAGCCATTTTGTCCGTCTGTCCTGGGGAAACATCCAAACTGATGCTTCCAATTATTGATGTTTTTATAGAAGCCTGCCTCTCTGTACGAATAATGTCTGTCTTCGCCGTTCACAGAATGCTCTGAGAGTCCGTTACAATTACGACATGGGTGTGTTGTTTGTTCTCCAGCCAGCGGAACTCCCCGGTAATTGCCACCACCTACATTCTCAGACTAGATGTTGTGGTATCATATGCCAGGCTCTCCTCACTCGAACAAGAGTAAGATATAAATACTCGTAGATTCATATGTTTAGTCAAAGCCATTTACATGTGCAGTAGAATGTTTCACCGTGCAGTAGAATATTTTATCGTGCAGTAGAGTATTTCATCGAGCAGTAGAATATTTCATCATGCATTAGAATAGTTCAACGCGCAGTAGAATATTTCATCGTGCAGTAGAATATTTCATGGGGCAGTTGAATATTTCATTGTTTAGTTTGTAGCTCCCTGAAAGAGAATCATTCTCGAAGACCTGCAAGGCCAAGAAAGTATGTTTTTCATAAAGTAATCAGAAATGATTAGCCTTCATAAAAGAAGTTGTCTTTGGCGTTTTCGGTAAGAAATCCATTGTCTACATGTTAAAGTATTTTGTTTGTAAATGTCGTATGTCCTTGCAGGCTGCTGAGAGCACCTCCAGCCTCAAGTTGATTTGCTTGACAATTTTACATTTAATTTATGTTTCTATTGCTAAATGACCAAGAAGTCAACGTTTAGGTTCAACTGATCCGGTGTAGAGAATGATTCCAATTCCGCAACACCGCCGTTAGCTCACTGGAGGTTACAAAGTGATCGTTCTTATCCATTCAATCCCCTGACCTGTGTAATAATTTATCTTCGTTAATTTGTAGCAACATGATCTAAGTTGTTCTTAGATATCCATAGATTTTTAGCAACTGTGGAAGGAAATTCACGCTAATGGTCTCTGATTTTATTTGGTAAGCTGCATAATGCAGAGTTGTATATCACATGAAGAATATACACATATTATACTTTGACTGAAATACTTAAAGCACATAATCACAGGTATTTTTCGAATATGGAGAATTCATTATCTGTACGGTAATCTCAAATTTACATGGAACTTTTTCTGGTTGCATAAAACTGGCTGGACCGTCTATTTGCTAAAGTTTCATAATATTTTAGCAGTCATTTACTGTTCGTAGAACGCAGTATACGAAATGCGTTTTCTTTGTTAACTTTATGAACTTGCGTTATGGGGTGTGAGAATTCGCTGAAGAGGGTGTTTTATAACCGGTCGACTGCATAGAGATTGCTGATTAATTATCTTTCCACCTACACTGGTATGTGTTTGGTTGCTAGAACAAAAGCTTTACGCTCGATACAGGTGGCGATGTGTCTTGTGTATTTTAGCTAAAGTATTATTCATGTATTCACTTCATTTGATATATTAATAACTCTGCAGTATGCAAATGGCGAGGTGCGGCAAAATATGCCAGGCAATAAATCATAAAACACATCGTGTGTGGTTTCTGTGTTTAAATTTACTTTAACAGATACATTGCTTTGAAGTCTTACGATAGTCTGGATACATATATATATATATATATTACATTCAGAGTTTTTCTTGAAGTTGTACCAATGTATTATTGTTGTTTGTGTGCTGAAGACGGCGTTAGCCGCAACGTCCTTTTTGTCTTTTGTAATCGTGTTCTAGTAAAGCTTACCGATTCTGCTTCTCGCTTTCAATGATTCCCTTGTTGTATTCTGGTAGTCTGGGCAGACAAGAACTAATTCACTTTACTTCTTCTGCCACGTTTCACAGTGCATTCTTGTTTTCTACATACAAAAGTCAAGTACCATTAGCAAATGTGGCTACAATTCACTGTTTACTTCTAATCTGTCTACACAACAACAATGCAGTGTAAACATATCCTATTACCTAGTTAATACAAGGATAATTTAATGTAACATTTTCCAAAAGCTATTCCGTACTCTGCGAGCATATTACAGACCGATCTACTCATTCGCTAAATGTAGTTACAAGATGACCGCGGTCGATTGAAGTGCACTTAATTCTAAGGTCAGTTCTCAGGTTGTCAAGTACTCTTGCGAATGTCCTGTAGTTTGTTCTTCCGTTTAAGTCCCCGCCTCGCTTACACAATAGTCGGGTATCACAAAACAAAATTAAAGTGCATAATTTCGAATATCCGATCCTCACAAAAGGTGTCGATCGAGCTCTACTTTTGATGTCAGAGTGATGAAATCCGCAGGGTGTAGTTCATCATCATCATCATCAAGTGTCGTGCCGAATGACGTAGGCGATCATGCTTCTCTAGATCTTGCGATCTCCTGCCACATGTATCAGTTCGTGTATTGACTCCTTTCCGTGCCATGACACAAAACTGTCAAGGATCTTCTCTCGATGTCTGCCTCTATGCCAAGCATTCCTAGACACGCTCCGTCCTCATCTTCAACAACTAACAAGTGTTCTAATGCAAATGGTACTCTCTGCAATCTGATTATATGTCCGCCTGGTCTTTCCTCGGAGTACAGAGTGTCTGCTACATTCTCTAATCACACGCTACCCTATCATTCAGGTCACCTGCCTTACTTGCTTACTAATGAAGTCCTTTTACCCTATACAATCATTTCATTCCCTTGAGATCATATTCCGCTCTGCATTTTTATGTATCTTAATAGAAAAATGCACAGCTCTCGTTTTAATCATGAGAAATACAATATGCATAAATTGAACTATCAGACATTGCATTATGATACTGCGCAATATGGCGCAAGGACAAGAATTCATTTGAAAATTTCCATATTTTCTCACATACAAACATATTGACTTCTTATATTGTCGAGTGGTCATTATCTCCAGCACTCGACTTATTCATTATATGTCTGGCAAGTGTGAATGCGCTTTGGAAGATGTATTGTTCGAGGTGTAGGCATTCTTCGTTGCTGTCCTGTCTTTCTGAAGCTTGTCATTACCGAGTTGCTGTCTTTGTGTTGCTGTCAATAAGCAGAACAATATTTCAGGTGTTTGTATTTTGATATACTTGTTTTTAATTTGCTGTGTTCACATTTCCCTGTCTTTCTTTTATTCTTTTTTTTTCTTTCTTTCTTTCTTTATTTCTGTCTTTATTTCTTTCTTCTATCTGTCTTTTTTTCTTTCTTTCTTTTTTTCTTTTTTTCTTTCTTTCTCTTGTTCTGTCTTTCTTCCTTCCTTCTTTCTTTCTTTCTTTCTTTCTTACTTAGTTTCTTTCTTTCTTTGCTTCGTGTTTTCTTCTATTGTATGTTTATTTCTTACTTTCTTTCCTTTTTATTTCTTTCTTTCCTTGCTTCTTTCTTTCCTCCATGCTTACTTACATTTTTTCTATCTTTCTTTAATTCATCTTTCTTCTATTCTATCCTTCATTCTTTCTTTTTATTTCTGTATTTCTTGTTCATTTGTTTCCTAAACTCAGCTCTTGGAGAAAGAGAATGCTGTATTAAAGTATAGACTCCCACCACTTCTATCCCCTCCTCTCTGAGACACCTTTGGCTTGATTTATTCTCATTATGTTCTCATCATGGTTCACTGTTCTCATTATGTTTTCATTCTGTTTTCATTCTGTTCTCATACTTCTTTTATGAGACGAGCTTATTTGTATCTTAGTTGTTTGAATGATTTTGCTTTCCTTCTCTTTGCACATCTTCGTGGTTGGTTGATGTTGCAGCTACAGTACTCTACAGAATGGGGTAGCCAATCTATAACCAACCCTCCTCAGTCGCCACTTACGACATGCATGTTCGATTACTGCATTTATGAACTCCTGTCGCACACGTAGGACGTAGAATTCTTTATGTATTTCTTATGTTAATGAACAGAGGGGGAAATAAATCACAACTTACTGAGGTCAACAAGGAGTTCTGACGTACACACGAGACAACGAAAAGCTTTCGTCTTCAGACTGGCTACACGGCTGGCCACTGAGATGTAAGTTGAAATCTCGGTACTCCGGCCAGGCCAGGAAACGGGTTCATACAAAATATGGTTAAACCCCACGAAGACGTATGTGATATGTCGGTACGTCAATGTCGGAAGTTTAACGAAAGACGGCAGGTCAAAATGTGAATTGGGTGCTGGGGTGGCCTTTTAAACTTCTGGTGCACCGTTAGCGGGGGAGAGGGTTCAATCCCTATACCGGCATTTGTTGGACTTAAACTTTGACTTCTCGGTCAGAAAGCAATGGTAAACTTCTTTTTTTTTGTCGCATATCCTTTACAGGACATTGCAGTCAACACCAGCATGTTTCAGCTGCTGTTGATGACTTGGCAAGTTTTTACGTTAAGTAGTTTGTCATTGCTTTCTGAACGACCGTGATCATGTTTGTCCACAGCCTTCTGTCGCTAGTGTACTGCCAATCTTCTTAAAGTCTTTGCCGTGCGGCGTTAGCGAACATGCATGTCCACAACTTTCTGTCTCGTGTACTGCCAATCTTCTTATAGTCCTTTCCTTGTGACGTTGGCGATCATGTCTGTCCACAGCCTTCTGTCGCTCGTGTAATGCCATCTTCTTATAGCCCATGCCGTCTGGCGTTGGCGATCATGTCTGTCCGCAGCCTTCTGTCGCTCGTGCTTCCAATAATTTCTGACACCGACTTACCTCCATGCCATCATCATCGTCATCATCATGTTCCATGCCGATAAACGTGGGCGGTCATATTTCGCTATCTCACTCGATCATCCGAGTCGTGCATCAGCTCAGTGTTCTTGTGTCGACCATGCCACGTGGCCAGGAGATTCAGGTATTTACTTCTCTGCCTTCCAATGCTATGATATCAAATTGTCTATCATGTTCTCTCGTGGCCTTCCTCTGCCTCTTTTTACCCCAGTCTTCCCGTTGTTACGACATGCTACAGCTTTCCTTTTCCCATTACTTGCCTAAAGAATATGGACTGACTTCTTCTGATGTGAGTAACTAGTTTTCTTGGTGAGTAAACTTGTGAGAAAACTTCATTTCTCGTTTTGCCTGTCTCAAAACATGGTAGTGTGCATTATTTATGTTTACAACATGCATTTGACAATGTGTTTTTTCCTATGTGAATGTCACTCAACATGTTCATGTTTCACTAAAACAATTCCATGTTTCACTCAACACTTCCATGTTTCACTCAACAATTACATGTTTCACTCAACACTTCCATGTTTCACTCAACAATTACATGTTTCACTCAACACTTCCACGGTTCAATAAGAAACAAAATGAATGTTTCAATCCCCAGCAGAGGCAGGTTATTGTGCGGGGCGGCATGCTTCAACTTAACAATCAGACATAGGGAGCATCTGGTGGGTCTTTTCTCGAGAACATCCTGGGAAACGAACTGGCGGATAGATTGGCTGTGGATGCACCGCTGGACGAGGTACTGGTGCAACATAAGGCAGACTTGGCCGGCGCCCTTAGGGACCTTGTGTATAGTGGTGAAGAACAGATAAACCATCATGGCCTAGGGGAAATTGTGCGGCAGGGACGATCCGGCCGATATTCAAAACTCCGAGGAAAGACCGACCGGACACAATCAAACAGCACCGGGCATCGTTAGTATAGCGACTCTTCGCTAGTTGTTGAAGATGGCGACAGAGCACGTAAGGGAATATCCGGAGTGCTCTTGTGTCGGTTCCTAACTCAATTTAACTCAACTTTCAGGCATTATGCTACCAACTCCGCGATTTCTTTCAAGAAATGTGTACCAAATAATATCCACTCCCTTCTGAAGTGGTTATTTGTGTATCACCTTGTTGTCTGTAATGATATTACAAGTCCCAAAATATGCCTCCAGCTTCAGCGCTGACCAATTAACCCTAACCATATTTTCCTCTTCAACGCCTACACGATAGCCATAGTCCACACGGGAATTGAAACATCCAGCAATGAGTTAGAAATATATTGAATTGCAGATGTTCCTGAAGGCAATTCCCAATAACAAACGTTTTACCCCAATTTCCTCTCATTGTTTGAGCGTGCTAAATAGTTTATTACCAGTCTAGGCTGTATTTAGAGCTGTCTACATTTTCATTACAAATATTTTCAATATAGTTAGCTTCCCAATTCCAATATATTAACGATTTGTTTTCGTTCTTGGTCAACGTTCTATAAATGTTGATTTCATTTTGCTCTTCAAACAGGAATTGATGTGAAAAGGGTCGTACGCTGAGGGTAATATTTGGTGGCAATTCTGCAGCAACGGGAATTGATGTGAAAAGCGTCATACATTTAGGGTAATATTTGGCGCATATAGCAACAGCTAATATGTTGTATGTTCGAGTAAACATATATTTCCCATATTGGGGTCGACACGAGTTCTGTTTCCAGAGTAAGCAGAGCAGTGTGTAGGAAAGTTCGCAGACCGTGAGAAGCTGGGTGAGCAAAAACGGGAGGTCAAGAAGGATTAATAGGGGTATATCGGGCGGCGGGAGGGGGTGGGGAGGGAGTTCGGGTGAAGTGCGTGGGACAAGCTTTCATTCTCCATATACAGGGTGTATATTTAATGACTTTAGCAGTGTCTGAAAATATTGCCGGTCCAAGTTTTGTATCTACAGAGGGTGAATATAAAACTTGCACAGTCAATATTTTCAAACACTGCATAGTCATTAAAGATACATTCTATAGTATACTCTTTGTTGTAGAGCTGTGGCAGTGAAGTGGCAAGCAAGCCTGCCAGCCAAGAGCTTGCGTGTTCGGATCCCACCTCTAGGTAACCATTTGTTTTGCTATTTATCTGGTCTCTGAGGTCGCTCAGTAGAAGAGCGGACAAGGACATTGTCTGGGAAGTAAATTCGTCCTGTGGGATATTGACACCCCCCCCCCCCCCCCTTAAACCAGTATATATCAAAATGGAAGCTAAATGTAATAACAGATACTAGAACAAGACTAGGCGTCTATATAACGCGTGATTAGCGGTCTACTGACGTTATAAAACGAATTTTAGTAGGGCGAGAAGTACAGAACATTAGAGTATGGAGAGACAAACAATATCAAGTAATCGGTTCTTGTATTACCACGATCTTCAAATAATCTTAATTCCGCCCTCCCCCCTTTTTTTGGAAACCCTAAAATCCACTCCTGGGGGGTGGGGAGGATTCCCCAACGGTTGAGAACCACTGGTCTGCATGAACGTAGAACTGGCGGCTTATACTCAATACGTCACAGGTCGTGAACATGGATTCTTTACTTACTTTTCCTTTGGGCTGTTATTTCCATCGTGTGTGTGTGTGTTGGTGTTGGTGTGGGTGTGCGTGTGTGTGGGGGCATGTGTGTGTGTGCGCGTGTGTGCGTGCATGTGTGTACGCGCATGCGTGTAAGGGTGTGTGTGTGCAATGTACGTGCGGTCGTGTGTGTGTGTCTGGGTGTATGTGTGTATGCGTCTGCGCGTGTGTCTGTGTGTTTGTATGTGTGTGTGTGTGTGTGTGTATTTGGATGTGTGTACATGTGTGTATGTGTGTGTGTCCGTGTGTGTAAGTGGATGTGCGTGTCTGTGTGTATGTGTGCGTATATGTGTACGTGCGTGTATATTTATGTGTGTGTGTGTCCGTGTGTTTGTGTGTGCGTGTGTTGGGGTAAATGTGTGTGTGTGTGTGTATGTGTGTATGCTTGGGCGTGAGTGCATATTTGTATGTGAGTGTATGTGTGTGTCCTAAAGTAAAGGACACCTTTTCAGGCACTGAGACAACACTACCTTTAAAAACCGTGTCGGCTGGCGTGGAGATCACGCCCCTTAACATCCCCCGATCTCCCAGAATATATCTGCTGTTTTACTGAGCTTTAACGTCGATGCAACCATCAATATGTAGTAGTTGTCCTTTCAGAGCGCTGCTCTAATCAAGCCCACGAACGAGATGCTCGATCCTTGTGCGTTCACGTGCCTCATGTACTGTTGTGTCCAAGTTGTCTGCAACAAGCAGGCGGACCGACCGGTTTGGTCTGCATCGCTCTGTAGGGTATTGGTGAATGATGAGCCAGATGCGGTCGGAGCAATTTAGAATTGTGTGTATAGTGCAGAAGACCAGTTAGATCATCATGGTTTGGGGAGACAGGAGCAGGCCGTGACCAGGGGACCTGACGACGCTCAAGATTGCGAGGAAAGGCCGGACAGACACATAATCTGCTACTTCTACCATTACTGTTGGGAGTTTTCGCGGGCGGTCGTATAAGAAGAAGGCACAGCGCATATGGGAATGTCCTGAGTGTTGTGACTTCGGTTCTTGACTCAACTCATCTCAACTCACCTCAACTCAACTCAACTCAACATGATGTCTGCAACGTCTCCATGCATCTTCTTCCTTGTCGATCTCTACTTTTCTTCCATGAACCAAGCCTTCCATCTTCTTCCTGATCGACCACTACCTTTTCTACCATGAACCATGCCTTCCATCTTCTTCCTGATCGACCTCTACCTTTTCTTCCATGAACCTTGCCTTCCATCTTCTTCCTGATCGACGTCTACCTTTACTACTATGAACCATGCCTTCCATCTTCTTCCTGATCGACCTCTACCTTTTCTTCCATGAACCTTGCCTTCCATCTTCTTTCTGATCGACCTCTTATTTTTCTTCCATGAACCATGCCTTCCATCTTCTTCCTGATCGACCTCTACCTTTACTACTATGAACCTAGCCTTCCATCTTCTTCCTGATCGACCTCTTATTTTTCTTCCATGAACCATGCCTTCCATCTTCTTCCTGATCGACCTCTTATTTTTCTTCCATGAACCATGCCTTCCATCTTCTTCCTGATCGACCTCTACCTTTTCTTCCATGAACCATGCCTTCCATCTTCTTCCTGATCGACCTCTACCTTTTCTTCCATGAACCTTGCCTTCCATCTTCTTCCTGATCGACCTTTTATTTTTCTTCTATGAACCATGCCTTCCATCTTCTTCCTGATCGACCTCTACCTTTACTACTATGAACCTTGCCTTCCATCTTCTTCCTGATCGACCTCTTATTTTTCTTCCATGAACCATGCCTTCCAACTTCTTCCTGATCGACCTCTACCTTTTCTTCCATGAACCATGCCTTCCATCATCTTCCTGATCGACCTCTACCTTTTCTTCCATGAACTTTGCCTTCCATCTTCTTCCTGATAGACCTCTACCTTTTCTTTCATGAAACTTGCCTTCCATCTTCTTCCTGATCGACCTCTACCTTTGCTTCCATGAACCATGCCTCCCATCTTCTTCCTGATCGACCTCTACCTTTTCTTCCATAAACCATGCCTTCCATCTTCTTCCTGATCGACTTCTACCTTTTCTTCCATGAACCTTGCCTTCCATCTTCTTCCTGATCGACCTCTACCTTTTCTTCCATGAACCATGCCTTCTATCTTCTTCCTGATCAACCTCTACCTTTTCTTCCATGAACCATGCCTTCCATCTTCTTCCTGATCGACCTCTTATTTTTCTTCCATGAACCATGCCTTCCATCTTCTTCCTGATCGACCTCTTATTTTTCTTCCATAAACCATGCCTTCCATTTTCTTCCTGATCGACCTGTACTTTTTCTTCCATGAACCATGCCTTCCATCTTCTTCCTGATCGACCTCTACCTTTTCTTCCATGAACCTTGCCTTCCATCTTCTTCCTGGTCGACCTCTTATTTTTCTTCCATGAACGATGCCTTCCATCTTCTTCCTGATAGACCCCTACCTTTTCTTCCATGAACCATGCCATCCATTACTGTTCTTTACAAGCTACTGTGGCATATAGTCTAGCTATAGCATTACATTACGCTTTTGTGTTTCTCATCTAGTTTTTCGACCAAAGTGCCGCCTGCTTCTCTCTGGTTAACGAAAGTGAAGTATACGTGTACACAGGTAGAAGACGATCATATGGTAGAATCACGTTGTCGGTTGCTGTGAGGAAAACACTGTTGAAGCGTATATAACCTGTACTGTTATATGAATGAGAAACATGGACATTAGGTAGACAAGATGAGAAACATGGACATTAAGTAAAGAACATGAGAAACATGGACATTAAGTAGACAACCTGAGAAATATGGACATTAACTTGACAACATGAGAAACATGGACATTTAGTAGACAACATGAGAAACATAGACACTAAGTAGACAAGCTGAGAAACATGGACATTAGGCAGACAAGCTGCGAAACACGGACATTAAGTAGACAACCTGAGAAACATGGACATTAAGTAGACAAGCTGAGAAACATGGACATTAAGCAGCAAACTGAGAAACATGGGCTTTAAGCAGCTAAGCTGAGAAATATCTAATAGCAGTGGACATGTGGTTTCTGAGAGAAATGCAAAGAATATAATGGACGAACAGAAACACCAATGAGTTTTTCAACAAACGATTGATAACCGAAAATGATCAGGGAAGTTAAAAGTAGATAGTCCAGATGTTTAGCACGTATTAGGAGAAATAAACAAGAAAACTTCGTGACAACTAGTAAAACTGATGAGAAAAGAGAAAGTGGAAGACAGAGATGAATACCTGGATGACTTGGTGCCACGTGATGTCATCGGCACACGAAAACAGACTGTATCCAAGACTCAGATGATTATGGGAGATGCGAACCTTGACCGCCCACGATTGTAGGCATGATACATGTTGATGAGGATAATAGTAGAATTTGCCGGGAAGTTTGTAGTAATTGGCCTTCGCCTATTCTAAGCCACAGCATAATGAGATTGAGTGGTCAGTTTCCTTTCTCTGAGAGATAAATTCCCAGACAGTTCTGATATGAATAAAATTAGTACAACTATAGTATTATATGTTCTTTTTTGTGAATGTATTTGTTTGCTGATGAAGGCAGTCGTAATTCTGTTATGAACAGCTGCATTACTTTGTGTTATTTTATATTGTTTACAGAAAGTTTTGAAAATGACCCCGAAACCGATTTATGAGGTAGGCTCAACTTCAATGTTACCCTGATCAGATAAAATAACCCCACTAATGATGGGGTTTGATCTCGGACACCTATCTTGGCAAGGAAACACACCAACCACTTGGTGCAAAAATATTATCTAATCTTTAAGGAGGCCCACTTCATTATGAGCCCACAAGGCCCGCATGACATCGTACAGACACTCTGGTCAGTCCGCCACTGCACACACACACACACACACACACAAACACACACACACACGCACACACACACACACACTCGAAGGTGATTCAAATGAAAACCTTAAAAGTGTCACAGACATTACAATAATCATGCCTTTGTCTTGTAACCTGTCAATATTATTCTTAAGGGTGTCATGAGTGTTAAGCACAAGGCATCGTGGTGCAGACAAATACTGTGACGTCATCAGAACTGTTTAAAGATGGCCGCCCCACTTTTAACATGCATTGAAGAGAAGTAGCATTCTGTTACAAGTTATTATTTTTTTTTTTAATTAGTGAAGGGGTTAAACCTATAGACATGCGTCGGCGAATGAAGGTATGGTATGGCGATGCATGCCTGTCAGTCCAGCAAGTGAATGAGTGGAGTATGAAGTTTCGAAACGGTGTGACTTCTGTGACAGACTGCTCACGACTAGTTCAGGCACACCGAGTAGTGACCCCACAGTGCTTATACACTCGACCAAGGGAATTGTACAGGAATTCAAGCACTTTATCGGCTCTGGAGAACTTGCACTGAACGCAGTTTTGAACGCAGTGTTATACATTTGTTCATTACTTTTTTCAGAATTTATTGACACACAAAACGCATTTAAGGTTTTCATTTGAAGTCCCCTTTGTATACAGTATAACGTTTGTGAGAGAAAATTAATAAGACATTTTACATTATTTTATTAACAGATAAGCACAATGGTGCAGGGGAAAACAATTACTTGTAATCTTACGAAACCTGTTAACATTTGTAATCTTACGAAATATGTTAACATTTATAATCCTAGAAATCATGTTTAACTTTTGCTTACGTTTGTATAATTCAGTCCTGTTTGTAAGCAGTTTTCTGTTTATTTTTAAAACGCAGAGAAAATATGACAACAAAAAGACATTAACCTAGATGTACTGGAGGGATCTATTATCTGTAGGCGCAAGTTTGATTTATCACCGGCTTTCTCCCACACACCCACACAGTAAAACAGACTCCTCGTTTCTTGGCGAGCGCTACGTAAAATTCAATAGCTCACTAAGCGATGGCTGTGTTCCTTAAGGCAAGGGCTGACAATCAAGATCATCCACTTCTTTGGACCCGGTTCTATCCCACCTACCTCAGTCTCTCTCTCTCTCTCTCTCTCTCTCTCTCTCTCTCTCTCTCTCTCTCTCTCTCTCTCTCTCTCTCTCTCTCTCTCTCTCTCTCTCTCTCTCTCTCTCTCTCTCTCTCACGCAGAGCTTCTAAATTATAGAGATAAATACCTGAACCTTTTATCTCGGGCCAAGATCGACGCACGAAGGCTGACCCAGTACAAGACTGCTGATCGTGTGTATTGGCTACAAATTGTCGCATACGCCTGTCTGCATTTAAGCGGCGGTAGCGTAGTGGCGAGACGCCCACCTGTCTGCATTTGAGCTGCGGTAGCGTAGTGGCGAAACGCCCACTTGTCTGCATTTGAGCGGCGGTAGCGTAGTGGCGAGACGCCCACCTGTCTGCATTTGAGCGGCGGTAGCGTAGTGGCGAGACGCCCACCTGTCTGCATTTGAGCGACGGTAGCGTAGTGGCGAGACGCCCACCTGTCTGCATTTGAGCGGCGGTAGCTTAGTGGCGAGACGCCCACCTGTCTGCATTTGAGCGGCGGTAGCGTAGTTGCGAGACGCCCACCTGTCTGCATTTGAGCGGTGGTAGCGTAGTGACAAGACGTGAGCCTGTCTGCATGGGGACTGTGGTAGAGTAGTCGCTAGACGCACGACTGTCTGCATGGGAGCTACGGAAAGGGTAGTGTCTAGGCGCACGCCTGTCTGCATGGGAGCTACGGAAAGGGTAGTGTCTAGGCGCACGCCTGTCTGCATGGGAGCTACGGAAAGGGTAGTGTCTAGGCGCACGCCTGTCTGCATGGGAGCTACGGAAAGGGTAGTGTCTAGGCGCACGCCTGTCTGCATGGGAGCTACGGAAAGGGTAGTGTCTAGGCGCACGCCTGTCTGCATGGGAGCTACGGAAAGGGTAGTGTCTAGGCGCACGCCTGTCTGCATGGGAGCTACGGAAAGGGTAGTGTCTAGGCGCACGCCTGGCTGGAGCTCATGGGTTCCATCCGCATCGGGCGGCTTCAATTTATTTGGAACATAGACCTGGGCTCCGACCCTGACCCAGTCTAAACTGGGTACCAGGAAATGTCTTGGGAAGTAAAGTCGGTTGGTGTGATACTGGTCCCGTCAGCCACCGAGTAGCGGTCGGTCACTACAAATATGTGCCTAGCCCGATAAGACCAATGCGCCTAAGACGTATAAATGGGTCCTTTAAGTTTACTTTACGCCGATCGGCATGTCACATGATGATGATGATGTATTGTAACGCGCTCAACGCGCATTCGTACTCTCCTAGTCTTAGGCCGTTATCAGGGAAAACAAGGTGTCCGCTCCACTACCCAAGGATCGCAGTTTAACGTTTAAGTTCTTTTTTCCTTTTTTTTCTTCTAAGATATCAATCGGTGACCCATAAGCGGTCCACCCGTGACAGGGGCTGACGTGGTTCCACGAAGCCACTCTGTCCACTATGCCTACGAGACAATCATCATCATTATGTGTCATGCCGGTAAGCGAGGGCGGTCATGTTTTGCCATCTCACTTGATCACCAGAATCGTGGATCAGCCCAGTGTTCTTGTCTCGAACATACCAAGTGGCCAAGACATCCAGGTATTTACTTCTCTGCCCTCCCCTTGTTCTCTTCCCCTCGATATGGCCATTTGTCACCAAGTTCTCCAATTTATTTCTTCTCATAACGTAACCAAAAAATGTGTTAATATTCTCTCTTCCCATTTCTTGTTTGAAATTATCAAATTTTCCATCGGCACTCATTGTAGCCTGCTGACTGTCTGGAGTCCTCTGGTGCATGACTATCCCTACCGAGCGAGTCTGCTCCTTTGGAGCACCCATTTACGCCGTTTCTCTGATGTTCGATGATATCGCAAACCATAATTTTCTTGGTATCTGTAAACAAGGTAGTTTGTCATTGCTTTCCTTTCTAGCAGTAACCATACTGGTCAATGACCGTAGCTATTTTCTCTCCCCCCCCCCCAAAAAAAAAGAGATGCGTTGCCTACCGTCGTGAAGCTGGAGACCATAACCCACAACTATCTGTCGGCTGCTCTTCAACCTCATCCACCACCTGCACTCATGACATCACGTAACCCTGATCGGGAGGCTAAACAGGTTCTCCACCCTGCCCAAGGGATCCCGTAGGCTAGCGGAGGAAAGGAGGTACCTTACTTCCCCTTTGATAGGGGATACCCCAACCCCGCTACCTACAGAATCAATACCCATATAACAATTAATGCTAAACCCACAGACACACAAATTAACGGTTACCAGATATTCCACGTTGTTGTCTGCCCGCGATATCCTTTAACCTGCACGTCCCAGCCATAACGTGTCTGTTCACGAGCAGATCTGGGCGATTTTGTTTTGTGGATAAAAACTCCAACGACACCATAAATCACGTCAGATATGCAATTTGTTAATCTTTCTTCGCAGACTAATGCCATGAAATAACATGACGAATAAATGTGAGGATATCGATCGGCGTTCGTAGAAGTAACAGAAAGACGTAAAGATAAGATTGCATACTCATTATCATATGGCGGAGGTTCTTTGCAGTGAGTGGATTAATAAAAAAATAAAGGCAAGTAGAATATGTAAGCTGTGCTGGAACACGATGACAGGTGACAAAATGAACGTTTCGGCAACAGCCTTCATCAGCACGCAAATAACAAACACACATACAACACATCAACTACATGAAAAACTCTAACTGGAAATATATAACACACGCACCGCACCACCTACATGAAAAACTCTATCTGGAAATACATAACATACGCACAGCACCAACAATATGAAAAACTCTATCTGGAAATATATAACACACGCACAGCACCAACTACATGAAAAACTCTATCTGGAAATACATAACACACGCACCGCACCAACTACATGAAAAACTCTATCTGGAAATATATAACACACGCACAGCACCAACTACATGACAAACTCTATCTGGAAATATATAACACACGCACCGCACCAACTACATGAAAAACTCTATCTGGAAATATATACCACACGCACCGCACCAACTACATGAAAAACTCTATCTGGAAATACATAACACACGCACCGCACCATCAACATGAAAAACTCTATCTGGAAATACATAATACACGCACCGCACCAACTACATGAAAAACTCTATCTGGAAATATATAACACACGCACCGCACCAACTATATGAAAAACTCTATGTGGAAATACATAACACACGCACCGCACCAACCACATGAAAAACTCTATCTGGAAATATATACGAGGGCTGAGTGGTCTCGAGGTATGGTGTCCATCTCGAGTGCTGGAGGTCCCGGGTTCAGGCCCCGGTGAGGACCGGGAGTTATTTAAAGAATCCACCTGGACTTCCAGTAATAAAATTTCCCCTGGTCTCTGGGTAGTGAGATCGGACGCCTGAGTGTATTGTTGCCAACGTAAACAATCCCTTTTCAGTTGGAAATCGAAAAAGAGTAGCCTAACGGCGCTGCCCGGGCAAAATTTCGAGTTAAAAATCTACCCAAGGTATTTCAGGATCCTCGCCGATGCAACGGAGTTCGTGCATTGAGCTGAGTTTCTCCAGACTCACGTTTGAGTTTAGAGGAAAACGGAGCACTTATGGGTTAAACCGTGTGCCGTGATGTTGATCCAACGACTAAAATAAACTAAACTAAATGAGGGGGCTTCAAGTGAAAACTTTAATTTCTTTTTTTTGATGAATTTATATTCTGAACAAGTAAAACAACAAAGGTAAGTCCTCCAGCTCCGATAAAGTGCTCTGATTCTAGTAGACAAAAATGCTCTTGGTCGCAGGTAATCACTCTAAGGTCTCTTCTAGGTGTGCCTGACCCGGTCGTGAACAGTCTATCACAGAAGTAAAGTCGATTTGAAGCTTCCTAAGTTTAGTTTAGTTTAGTTTAGTTTAGTTTAGTCGAAGGATCAACATCAAGGCACACGGGTGCAACCCATAAGTGCTCCGTTCTACCCCTAACTCAAGCCTGAGTCCGAAGAATCTCAGCACAGTGCACGAACTTCGTAGCACCGGCGAGGATCCTGAAATACATTGGGTAGATTTTTAACTCGAAATTTTGCCCGGGCAGCGCCGTTAGACTACTCTTTTTTTCGATTTGCAACTGCCAAGGAATTGTTTATGTGCGCAACAATACACACGCACGTTCGATCTCACTACCCAGAGGCCAGGAGAAATTGTGTTACTGGAAGTCGACGTGAAAAAATCCCGGCCCTCACCGGGGCTTGAATCCAGTACCTCCAGTACACGACGCGAACACCATACGTCTAGACCACTCATAAACTTGCTGGGCTGACAGGCATGTATCACCATACTGGACGTTCATTCGCCGATGAATTTCTATAGGTTTCACCCCTTCACTGATCAAACAACGGATAACAGAATGCTGCTCCTCTTTGCTGCATGTCAAAAGTAGTGCGGCCACCTTTAAACTATCCTTATGACGTAACAGTATTCGTCTGCACCGTGATGTCACACTTGACATCCTTAACAACAACACTGACAGATTACAAGACAATGGCATGGTTATTGTAATTTCTATCACACTTTTAAAGCTTTCATTGCAGGCCCCTTTGTATATCCAAATTATTCATCTGTTTCTTTGTTATGGACTCGACACACGTATTATTGAATACCGCGTGTATGGTTATAACAATGTGGATAGACCGGAAATGTGGCTATGACGGGAAAACATGGTTCTTTGCAGAACATCGCTCTCATCACGGCCCGTGGAGGAGTTTTTCTAACGCTTGCTGGTTGTCCCGCCTTGTGCGCTTTCTTGCCCAACCTACCTGCATTTTCCTGTGCTCAACTTCATCCTGGTGGAACTCTGCGTTTCCTTCCAGGTACAATGCCTTAATGATTGCTTGTTCCAAAGCCACTCTAACGTTTAATATGGCTAAAGTATTTGGGAGGACTTACTGCATAATATAAACAATTAAAAGTTAAAGGAACAGGGGAGTTTGAACATGCCGCCACCAAAGAACAATCCTTTCCATTAAGAACTATTGTCCTACAATGGCCAACTAGACATGACAAAGAAGATAAGTGTCTTCATTCTGCCTCTGCTTCTGCTGTCTGTCATCCCCTACATGAGCATAAACCATCCACCCACCAGCTCAAGGAAAGCTGAGTCAAGAACCAACATTTGGAGCATTCCCATATGTACTCCATCCTCATCTTCAACAGCCAGCGAAGAGTCCCAATAATAATGGTGCCAGAAGTAGACTGATTATGTGTCCATCTAGCCTTTCCTCGGAGACCTGAGTGTCGGCCAGATCCTCTGGTGCGTCCCTGCAGCACCTTTCTCTCCAGGCCTTGTGGGAGCACGTGTACACCTCGGAGGAGCAAATGGATCACCATGGTCTGGCAAGAATGAGACAACAAGGAGTGACGAGGGGATCTGGCCGACGCTCAACGCTCAGGGGAAAGGCGAGACGGACATATAATCAGATTGCTACTGGAACTATTGGTGTTGGAACTTTTCGCTGGCTGCTGAGGATGGGGACAGAGCGCTTATGGGAATGCCCCGAATACTGTGACGTCGATTCCTAAATCAATCAATCAACAAATCAATCTCTCCAGGACGTGATGATGCACCTGTTCCTCTTACTATACACACGATCTCAAAGAACCCCGACAATGTCTGCCTTAACATTCACCGTACCCGACCCAGGAGTGCAGACCTAGCCGTTCAGTAGTTTACCATTGAATTCTGAACGAGAATCCAGCGCGTACATCCTACTGACTGACAGGTGTGTATACTGAACCTACTGACTGACAGGTGTGTGTACTGAACCTACTGATTGACAGGTGTGTGTACTGAACCTACTGACTGACAGGTGTGTGTACTGAACCTACTGACTGACAGGTGTGTTTACTGAACCTACTGACTGACAGGTGTGTGTACTGAACCTACTGATTGACAGGTGTGTGTACTGAACCTACTGACTGACAGGTATGTTTACTGAACCTACTGACTGAAAGGTGTGTGTACTGAACCTACACCCCGCCATCAACACAACAGATGGTTAAACGCAGGCGCTGTACCCTTCACGACCACGCTGACCTGGCCTGAACCAGCATGAGAAATCATTGCAGCTATTGATCAACACGGATTATCATGTTATGCCTGTGGTCTGAACGAATCCCCGCTGTGTGTTATTTCTGTGTATTAAGCCATGGAATGGTGATAATACCAAGCTGTTGTTGAGTGTTGCTGTAATTGCAAATACATTATTTTATAATCGACGCGCAATATGTGGTATTGAAACCTGTCGGCGGCGGAATACCCAATCCCGACCACCCGGAGATTGCTTGAATGTTTGAACTGTATAACAGTTCTTGATCCCATAGCACTTAATACATTTCCAGAGGGGATCATTCTCACAGTACGCGCATCCTAGTGACCTCAACAATTATGTTTACCTCGAGTTATTGTATTAAGACAACTGTTCGTATATCTAGCTGCTTGCAGAACGTGACCCTCATCACAGAGCTCCAAGATCATGCTCGCCCTGCTCCCTTGCCTCACGTGTTATGATCCCCACGATGTCTTTACTTTCCCCTGCCCATCTTCCTGCTGGTCAACCCATTCTTCCGGGACACATGCCTTCTACCACTGTTGTTTCTAAACCCGGTGACGTTTCATATAGACAGAGTATTTCAATACCTGAGACATGATGTTGTACATGAGACAGTTTCTGAGTGTACATGAGCCAGTTTCTGTGACATGATGTTGTACATGAGACAGTTTCTGAGACATGATGTTGTACATGAGACAGTTTCTGAGACATGATGTTGTACATGAGACAGTTTCTGAGTGTACATGAGCCAGTTTCTGTGACATGATGTTGTACATGAGACAGTTTCTGAGACATGATGTTGTACATGAGCCAGTTTCTGAGACATGATGTTGTACAT
Organism: Cepaea nemoralis; assembly: GCA_014155875.1. NCBI lineage: Eukaryota > Metazoa > Mollusca > Gastropoda > Stylommatophora > Helicidae > Cepaea > Cepaea nemoralis. Next base: position 186,573 of record JACEFZ010000227.1, read on the forward strand.
GAGACAGTTTCTGAGACATGATGTTGTACATGAGACAGTTTCTGAGACATGATATTGTACATGAGCCAGTTTCTGAGACATGATGTTGTACATGAGACAGTTTCTGTGTGTACATGAGCCAGTTTCTGAGACATGATGCTGCACATGAGACAGTTTCTGTGTGTACATGAGCCAGTTTCTGTGACATGATGTTGTACATGAGACAGTTTCTGAGACATGATGTTGTACATGAGACAGTTTCTGAGACATGATGTTGTACATGAGCCAGTTTCTGAGACATGATGTCTTTATAAGTCTTTATTCTTTATTCTTTATTTTCAAAGGGTTAAGAATTGGGCACGCAGGCCCGTCTGACATTCTGCCCTGATGTTGTACATGAGACAGTTTCTGTGTGTACATGAGCCAGTTTCTGAGACATAATGTTGTACATGAGCCAGTTTCTGAGACATGATGTTGTACATGAGCCAGTTTCTGTAACATGATGTTGTACATGAGACAGTTTCTGAGACATGCTGTTTGTCACAATCCTTTATAACAACTAGAAACGACTATGGTTATGTCTAGGGTATGTCTGTTCAATGCTTAGAAGTGCATTATGATCAACCATAGATCTGAACACTTCCATTCATCTATGCCAACTACTTATCAATAACTGGTAGTCACTCGAAAACACCGTTTTGCACGCACACGCGCACGCACACACACACACACACACACACTCACACACACACACACACAAACAGACATATACACACACGCACGCACACACAGTTTATTAATTCTTTACGAACACGGTGTAATACATTCTTCCAGGAACAACCAGTGAAAAATGTACATCTGTCTTCTGGTGCTTAATCGGAATCTAACACTGCCTTCTACAGGTTTTCCGTTGTCGTAGATTGATTGATTGATTGATTGATTTAGGAATCGACATCACAGCATTCGGGACATTCCCATAAGTGCTCCGTCTCCATCCTCAGCAGCCAGCGAAGAGTTCCAACACTATTAGTTCCAGTAGCAATCTGATTATATGTCCGTCTAGCCTTTCCTCTGAGCGTCGATCGTCGGCCAGATCCCCTCGTCACACCTCGCTGCCTCATTCTTACCAGCTATGCTGATCCATTTGCTCCTCCGAGGTGTACACGTGCTCCCACAAGGCTGCAACCACGTCTGTTTTGTCATGCATCAATACTCCACCAAGTTTTGCCAAGCCAGCCAATCTGTCCGCCTGTTCATTCCCCAGAACACCAGCATGCCCAGGAGAAAAGATCCAGGTGATGCTTGCTACCCGTGACCTCCGAAGCGAAGCAAGCCACTCTGCACGAAGCTTGCCTGTTCTCACCCTCCTCAGCATGCTTTCTGAGTCAGTTACAATCACAATGTGTGTATGTATCGTGTTCTCTATCCAGCGGAAAGCTGCACTGACCGCCTCCACTTCCATTCTTAAGATAGATATTGTGTTATCATACGCCAGGCTCTCCTGCACCAAATGCCGACCATTAGCTTTTGCAAAGAACCCCCAGGCATTTCTCCTACCTCTCAACACCGACCCATCCGTGTAGATAATCACATCACCCGGGCGAGAATTTTCCTGTAGATAATTGTCGTAGAATAAACTGCCACTGATTTCCATTTCCATAAGTAGTTAATGTTGCCCTCATCATTGACTTGGGAGCGTAAATTACGAGTGCCGCAGAAGTCGGAGTGGGTTTGTCTGATGGTGAGATGGCGAGAGACAGGGCGATAAGGAAAGCTAATCCACATGCAAAAATTAGTCCAGGGCATTAGTAGTCGTAGCATATATATGAATTACGCTTGAGTTCAAAATGAATTGAACGCAACAACATAGTCATATCTATAGTTAGAAAATACATAAATAGAGGTGACACAGGTCATCAATGCAGCAGCTCTGCTCTTATTTAAAATGTCTCTTTTATTTTAATTTAGAAAAGACTCTACATCTCGTTTCTCTTTATCTGTACATGATTAAGTTAACGATTAACGATATTCTTGGGCCTAGTCTCTTGCGGCCCACATGTACCCTATTGAATTATGACATTGTTAATCATAGAAGTAGATTGCAACGGGCACCATTTATATTGGAACTCTTCGCTGCCTGTTATAGATTAGCACTGAGCGCTTGTGGAAATGCCCCGAGTGCAATGATGTCGGTGCTTGACTCAACTCAACTCAACTCCACTCAACTCAACTCATGGTTAATCGTGATATTTCTCTCCCTTGATGCGACGTTCCGGTACACACTGTGGGTATCTGAGCTAGGGGAGTGGGCGGGGCTCTCGATAGCACAGTCCCCTTAGAGATGGAATGCTGGTATTAGGTCGGGGAAGAATGCTCTACACCAGCTTCGATCCGATAGAAGCAACTTCAATCCGATAGATGCATCTTCAATCCGATGGATGCATCTTCAATTTGGTAGATTCAACCACAACACGACAGATGCAACCACATTTCGATAGATGCAACCACAATTCGATAGATGCAACATCAATCCGATAGATGCATCTTCAATTTTATAGATGCAACCACAACCCGATAGATGCAACCACATTTCGACAGATGCAACCACAATTCGATAGATGCAACATCAATCCGATAGATACAGCCACAATTCGTTAGATTCAACCACAATTCAATAGAGGCAACCTCATTTCGATAGATGCAACCACAATCCGATAGATGCAACCACAATCCGATAGATGCAACCACAATCCAATAGATGCAACCACAATCCAATAGATGCAACCACAATCCAATAGATGCAACCACAATCCAATAGATGCAACCACAATCCAATAGATGCAACTACAATCCAATAGATGCAACCACAATCTAATAGATGCAACAACAATCCAATAAATGCAACCACAATCCAATAGATGCAACCACAATCCAATAGATGCAACCACAATCCAATAGATGCAACCACAATCCAATAGATGCAACAACAATCCAATAGATGCAACTACAATCCAATAGATGCAACCACAATCCAATAGATGCAACAACAATCCAATAGATGCAACTACAATCCAATAGATGCAACCACAATCTAATAGATGCAACAACAATCCAATAAATGCAACCACAATCCAATAGATGCAACCACAATCCGATAGATGCAACAACAATCCAATAGATGCAACAACAATCCAATAGATGCAACCACAATCCGATAGATGCAACCACAATCCAATAGATGCAACAACAATCCAATAGATGCAACCACAATCTAATAGATGCAACCACAATCCAACAGATGCAACAATAATCCAATAAATGCAACCACAATCCAATAGATGCAACCACAATCCAATAGATGCAACCACAATCCAATAGATGCAACAACAATCCAATAGATGCAACCACAATCCAATAGATGCAACCACAATCCAATAGATGCAACCACAATCCAATAGATGCAACAACAATCCGATAGATGCAACCACAATCTAATAGATGCAACCACAATCCATTAAATGCAACCACAATCCAATAAATGCAACCACAATCCAATAGATGCTACATCCTTCCGATAGACGCAAACCCTTATCAAAGCCCAAGAAACCTGAATACCACATGAATCGGGCTTAAGAAGTTCAAATCGCAGCCTTCCACGGTACTCACAAACAACCGCCGAAGCAACCAATCAGCCAAGCAGCAACCAAACAATCAACAATAATACCGGATCATAATTGAAAGATCTCATCTCATCATCTCATCTCATCATGTTCCTCTTGTACCTTGCTGTGTCGAGGTGAAGTATAAGCTTCGTGAGAGTGCCCGGTTATGGGCTTCGTATATCGACATTCCCATGGATTCTGTTATTCCCTCCGTCCAACGTTTACGTGGTCGGCCTCTTCCTCTGTTTCCATCTGGTCTGTACATCATTGCTTGTTGTGGCATGCTGTTGACTGGTAGCCTACATGCATGGCCAAACCATTTGACTTGCTGCTTTCTAATAAAATCTAGAGCAGCTTTAACCCCCACTTTAGTCCTGATTTCTTCATTTCTGATCTTATCTCTTCTTGATACGTTGAGTATTCTTCTCAGGAACCTCATTTCTGTTGTTGTGATTTTTCTTTTCTCTTTTTCTGTCATTGTCCAGGTTTGGCATTGGTAGCACAGAGTTGGTAGGAAGATTGTGTTGTAAAGTGCTTTCTTAGTAGTTATTGATACATGTTTGTTCTTTAGTATTGGTGCCATTTGTCCATTTGAAAGATCAATTCCCTAAAGACCAATCAACTCCTTATATAAAGACGAGAGGGTCGATTTCGTTGCACCGAGTTTTATCAGGGTCTCTTTTCACTGGGTGGTCTGCAGAAAGCGTCATAGAAAGCATGAACTCAGTAGCTCCAGCGACGATCCCCGGTAGACTCCGAGATAATTATATTAAAAGAATGACGTAGGTCGGAATTAAGGCAGCAACTTTCGAAACACGAGGCAAGCGGCGTGTCTACTTCACCACGGAGACTGCTTTCACCTTCTTCTGGGAACAAGGAGTAGAGATACTCTGAGATTGTTGATGCATCGGAGGACTGAGACTGCATGGGAATACCCAAAGTGTGGGGTTGCCGATCGTGATAACATAACATAACATAACATAACATAACATAACATAACATAACATAACATAACATAACATAACACAACATAACATAACATAGTAATTAAAAGAAAATCTAACGCTATAATTATAATTCCATTTTTAACAATTTTCCGAAATACATCAATTTGTTATACATAATTCAAATGCATAAATCTACTCCCCGCATCACATAAACACTTCATATACATTTATCACTCCGTTTTATCTGATTCAGTACAAAGTGGACAAATCGTTTCTCCGTCCTGGCAATTCAGATAGCCACAAATTATATAGTGGACAACTGCGAGCTCCCAGAAAAAAATCTGTAATAATCTCTCCGGCTTAATTGAGGTGATCAAATTAGTGGCAGCCTGTATATAAATATGTCGTAACGAACCGATCACGTGGTTATAATAACTGGATAGATCTTAGTAATGATTTTCCAGGGGAAATCCTGGATTAGATTCTGTTTGATGAGGAGAATTTTTTATATAATTTACAGAAACAATATATGTAAGGGGAAATGATATTTAATGGTGTTGGAAATGTAAGAATATTGAAAACAAGTTATTATCTTGATTATATGTACTTCAATGTGTTTACAATAATAGTGATCTACATGTAAGTCTGAGTTATATCTATCTATCTATCTATCTATCTATCTATCTATCTATCTATCTATCTATCTATCTATCTATCTATCTATCTATCTATCTATCTATCTATCTATCTATCTATCTGTTAGAATAATAGTGATATACATGTAAGTCTGAGTTATATCTATCTATCTATCTATCTATCTATCTATCTATCTATCTATCTATCTATCTATCTATCTATCTATCTATCTATCTTTCTATCTATCTATCTATCTATCTATCTATCTATCTATCTATCTATCTATCTATCTATCTGTCTGTCTGTCTACATATATGTCTGTCTGTTTGTCTGCCTGTCTCTCTATCTACCTATATGTCTGTCTGTCTGTCTTTCTATCTATCTACCTATATGTCTGTCTGTCTATCTATCTACCTATCTGTCTGTCTGTCTGTCTGTCTGTCTGTCTGTCTGTCTGTCTGTCTGTCTGTCTGTCTACCTATATGTCTGTCTGTCTGTCTGTCTGTCTGTATGTTTGTCTGTCTGTCTGTCTGTCTGTCTGTCTACCTCTGACAGATACATCTGTCTAACTACCTATCTCGGAGACATCTGTCTAACTTTTCTCTCAGAAACCTCTGTTCTAACTTCTCTCTCAAGGATATCTGTTCCAACCCCCCCCCCCCCACCCCCCCACCCCCACCCCCCAATTAGCTATGACGACATCGCATGTAAATGTTTCTGTGTGTTAATCTGTATTCTTAGATCCTTTCCACACACAAAACTAGGTACCTGAACCTGCTGGTTCAGCTTACCTCCAGTTCCTCCTCATCCCCCGATGTCTCTTTGATCTGGTTTGTCATTCCAGGTTTCTCGCGAAATGTTAATCATCGCCATCGGACTTAAGAGACAATTACTCAAAGGGAAGCAGCTGCATTTTTCACTCTCGAAATCCCACCGGTAAACAGAAAAGCACAAACAACTCACCCTTCAAGTAGCCCGGCCACTGGCGCGGGCGATCACAACTTTCAACAACCTTTACTCTTTATTACTATGTTACATGAGGTCTACGTGGCTGAGTGTTTTAATGGGCTTGCGCTAAACTTCCGGTGCGATGACGGCTGGGTAGCAGGATCGTTTTCTATACCAGTAATTTTGCTTGGACGTTGATTTCTCGTCCAGAAAGTATTGGCAAACTACTAAACGTAAAAATTGGCTAGATAATTAACTTGGGGCAGGAGTTGATTACTGTGTCCTGTGAAGGACATGCAACTTATGTTGCCATGTTAACAATTGTTTGCGTGTCCTTTTACAGGACCTTGTATTCAACAAAAACATGTGTTGACTGTTCATGATTTACAAGGCACTTGTTAGGTCAGCAGTTTGCCATTTATTTCTGACAGGTCGACGCTCCATACCATCACAATCAACGCAATAAGGTCTTCTTTCCCAGCGCCAGCAGCTAGTTTGGAACTCTCGACTCGCTAAGTCATGGACTTGTGAAACGCTGTTTCATTATCCCCTAAACCACAATTGTGTCATTATAGCCCAGTGCACCAACCCTGCCAGGTTCCCGACTGCCCATGATCCCTTCTCTGGAAACCTCTCCTTTCCTTCCTCATTCACAATGTTGCATGTCCTTTGCAGGACTTTTCCCTCAAGCCAAGTTGATGTTCTAGGCAATTGTCCGTTCGGTAGTTTGCCATCACTTTCTAAACTAGAAGTCAATATTCAAGCCCAGATGGCCGGTGTATGGAACAAACCCCTTACCTGGCCGTCAGCACACACGAAGTCTAAACGCCAGCGCTTTAAGTCTCTCGACCTCAATTTCCGCATTTTTTTTCTGCATATCATTTACAGGACATCGTAGTCAACACCAGCATTTCTGCTGTTGTGATCTCTTTGGCAAGTTTACGTTCAGTAGTTTGCCATTGCTTTCTGAACGACCGGCACCGATATCAACTCAAAACCAACGTAATGCGGTCTGCTGCCAAATCTTGCGCAGCTGTCTTTAGAACGTGGGTATATGAGATTGCGAACCACGTCCGTAAAACCTTAGCCACGGAGACCGGTATTTCCGCATTACTCTTCCCAATTATTGCAGTGTGTTCTGTGTGTTTTATCAGACATCATTATCATGTGCGATGAATGTTGGCGGTCATGTCTCGCCGTCTCACGCGATCACCAGAGTCGTGGATCAGCTCATTATTCCCGTCTCGACCATGCCACGTGGCCAAGCCATCCAGATATTTACCTCTCTGCCTTCCTCTTGTTCTTTTTATCTCAATCTTGCCAGTTGTCACCAAGTACGCCAGTTTCAGTTTGTCTTCTCATAACATGCTCTGAAGACATGCTTATGACCAACACCAACATTTGAACAACGTAAAGCCAACTCCACAAAATCCAGCATCAATTATATTGATAAAATAAACAAGACATAAGATAAAAATAATACTCCTGAATTGTTTAAGAAGATGTTCGGCTTTGTTTGAAAAGTTACAAATTGTATTTCAAGTTTTTCAATTACTATGTAAATTGGTACTTCCGGCTTGTCGCAATAATTTCCGTTCCCCGCGTATGTAAAATGCCACAAGGCGACTGCAACAGACTTTTGTGATATATTTTGTTAGGAGTATGGAGGCGATTGAAATAGCGAGGCGCTGTGGTTATTTCGAGACGATAGGATCGAATCCCCGTGAACACAAAGCCTTCTATGTTTCTAGTGATTCCTCTGATGTGTATTTGTTTTCTATACTTCTATGAGTGCTGATGAATGCTTAAGGGTCTATTTATATAAATTTAATTAAATCAGTATCGTTGAGTGTCAGATAGAGTGTCAGAAAAAGTGTTAGAATGTCAGAAAGAGTGTCGGAAAGAGTGTCAGAAAGAGTATTAGAATGTCCGAAAGAGTGTTAGAATGTCAGAAAGAGTGTCGGAAAGAGTTTCAGAAAGAGTGTTAGAGTGTCAGAAACAGTGTGGGAAAGAGTGTCAGACTGAGTGTCAGAAAGAGTATCAGAACGAGTGTAAGATCGAGTGTCAGAAAGAATGTCAGGACGAGTATCAGAACGAGTGTCAGAAATTATGTCAGAACGAGTGTCAGAAAGCGTGTCGGAAAGAGTGTCGGAAAGAGTGTCAAAAGAGTGTCACATAGTGTCATAAAGAGTGTCGCAAAGAGTGTCACAAAGAGTGTCACAAAGAGTGCCACATAGAGTGTCGCAAAGAGTGTCACAAAGAGTGTCACATAGAGCGTCACAAAGGGTGTCACATAAAGTGTCACAAAGAGTGTCATAGAGACTGTCACAGAGACTGTTACAGAGACTGTCACAGAGACTGTCGCAAAGAGTGTCTCAAAGAGTGTCACATATAGTGTCACAAAGAGTTCTCAAAGAGTGTCACATATAGTGTCACAAAGAGTGTCTCAAAGAGTGTCACATATAGTGTCACAAAGAGTGCCACAAAGAGTGCCACAAAGAGTGCCACAAAGAGTGTCAGAAAGGACTCGTTTATACGCCTTGGGCGCTCTGTGCATATGGTGCTCGCCCCATAATCGCAAACAGCAACCGGCCCCGCGGAGGGAGATGTGCTCACTATCCGACCGGACGCTTTTACTTCCCAAGTCATTGCCTGGTACTCATATTAGCACGAGTCGAATCCATCCTGATGTAAATCCACCCTGATGTAAATCCACGATGATGTGAATCCACCCTGATGTGAGTATATCCTGATGTGAATCCACCATGATGTGAATCCACCATGATGTGAATCCACGCTGATGTGAGTACATCCTGATGTGAATCCACCCTGATGTGAGTACATCCTGATGTGAATCCACCCTCATGCGAATCCACCCTGATGTGAATCGAACCCGTGTCAACCGGACTGGCAAGCGAGCGTCTAGCCACCACCCCACAGCGGCTCCGAGAAATTGTGTACTGAAATGTTATATAGAACCTCTTTTGCTGTATGGAGGCTAATCATGGAATGTGGACGAACAAATTAGGAAGAGCTTGGAAGCAACAAAGATGTGGTTCCTGAGACAAATGATGCGAATACATTGAACTGCCAGAGTAACTAACAACGATTGCCTGGTACAGGCTAAAGAATGTAGAACATAATATTTAACTATAAGAAGTAAATATTGTTATTTGGTCACATAATGAGATGAGAGGCATTGGAAAATATCGCGACGGCGGGAAACATCAGTGGCCAAAGAGTTTACTAAATAAATGATGAGGGCTATGGAATGAGATGGCGCATTGAAGAATATCATTAGCGGAATTGATCAGAAGCGCCAGGCACCGAAATCTGCCTCTCGTTCTGCCTCTGCTTCTCCTCTCCTTAATCTGTCCAGTCGTCATGATATAACTTCCGGAGCTTCTTTCCTCGTCACATGATCAATGTTTTATTTCTTAAACGCAAGAGGATGGACTTCATTACACCGAGTTTTATCTCATATGACTCGGTCCCTCTCTCAGGGTACAAACTCTGTAGCTCCAGCTACGAACCCCAGGAGTCTCCGAGAACATTGAACTCGTGGACCGAATGTTGCCGTGCGGAATCGAATCCACAACGTTCGGAGGGCGAGGCAGGCGGTGTAATCACTTGACCATGGCGACTCCCATTGTCTGACCAAAGAATGTTTTTTGCCTCCTTTTTATTGTTGTATATAATGTTCTTATTGTTATATATTATGTTCTTAGTATTGTATATACTGTTCTTATTGTTGTATATTCTATTCAACGAAAGTTGTAGATTGGCTATATCGCATGAAGACAGGAAAGGCACCAGGTCGAGACAATATACCTTGGAGGAAATTGAGTCTCAAGTAGAGATTTTGAAATTGAAATATTGGCAATATTACTAATTGACATCTAAACTAGTGGGTATATTCCTAGTGAACTTAATTTCATCTTTATAGCCCTGTCAAAGAAACCAGGCGCTTTAGAATGCGAACAGCATCGCAGAATAAACATTATGAGTGACTTGACAAAGCTGTTACTGAGAATAATTATGAGAAGAATAAGAAACAAGATTAAACAAGTGGTGAGTAATGTGGGTTTTTAGCGGAAAAAGGCACAAAACATTGCAGTATATACTCTCAGGACCCTATTGGGAAGATATATAGAAGTAACAACAGATCTGTACTTCTGCTTTATAGACTACACTCAAGCATTTTACAATGTGAAACATGAGGAAATAGTTAAACTACTAAATCAACTAAACATTGACGACAAATATCTACGAATAATAAAGAATATATTTTGGCAACAAATAACAGCCATAAAAATCAACAACCTTTTAGAAATGTTTTAGTGTATAAAGTAGCTAGAAACTTAAGATACTCAAACCAATGATTTCCTGTAGTGAATTTAAATAACGAAGACACAAACAATGAATTGCACGATTTATTGCCTTGCATATTTCACTGCATATCGACAGGTACATACTGCAGAATTGGCACAGCATAAAGTAAAATAACTAAATAAATCCTTCATGCTGAAATATACACATGTTCGCACCGTAATTTCAATTGTCTGCAACGGTAATTTTAAACTGACTAACATGTCTTTCTGTTTGCACAAAACTGGCTTGTGTAGATTAATCATTATGACTTCTGCAAACTTTAATAAGCGAGTATTTTGTGTGTTAAACAACACGCGAAAGGCACTGCCTCTATCGATAACATGGCTGCTTTCCAGCATGTGCCTAGCAATTTATGAAGCAGGAAGCTTTCGGTGTGTCGGTCCCACTAGGCTCCCATCGCCTGTGTGTAGTATCTTGTCAGACCATTGAGGTATGTGTTCAACAACGCTTTTTTTCAACTTCCGCTCTGTTCTGCCGATGTAGGTATACTGGCACCTGCATGTGAATTGATAAATACATTTGTTTTTGGCGTACGGAGTAACAGGGGTGAGAATCGGTGTGATACCTTAGATACTGCTTCCTGGTTGGCTTTCATTGTATAGTGAACATATAATGAGATCTACCGACATAATGCCAGGGATCCTGGTTGATGGGCTTAATATAAATACCTTACTTTATACAAATGACACCGTCTTGATAGCAACAAGTCAGAAGGAACTAGTACAAATGATAGAAACACTAATTGTAGAAAGTGAAAAACATTGTCATTAACTGGAATACTAGGAATACAGAAGTCATGGTGATATCACAGAAACAGATTGTGTCTCAATGTAAATGGTGTTATTTTGAGGCAAGCGCATAAATTCAAATATCTAGGCACATGGATAAGATTAAATAGCAGATGTATCACAGAGATAAAGAACAGAACAGTAAAAGCAAACACTGCATTCTGTCAAATGAAGAACATTTTATGCAATAAGTCATTGCCTTTGAACGTTAGAAAGAGAATTCATACATGTTACGAAGAATTAGTTTTAACATCAGGCTGCGAAATTAGTATATTAGCGAAAAAATCCATGGAAGCCTTGGAAATGTGGTTTATAGTAGAATGTTGAACATTCATTGGACAGCCAAAAAAGAGTAATCTAGATATTATGAGGGCGGATAAATCGCAAAAAAACTTATCACATACATCAGAAAGAGGCAGTCATTATTTTTGTGGTCACATTATGAGAAGAAAAAAAAAACTAAATTATTGTGAGAACCGGAATTATTTGTAGAAAGAGAGATAGAGGAATGCAGGGAAAGAAAATTCCGGAGTCTTGTGTCATGACCAGGAAGATCGTTAACATATGAATTGAAAGATGCAATCGGAGATCGTAATTTATAATTTAAAAATCGCCAACGTTTGTCGACAAGGCACTTGATGATGATATAATGCTCTACTTTTATTAGCCTGTTCCAGGCAAACGTTATTTATATCTCAAAATATCCAAAGTATTGCCAGCATTCGTCTCAGAACCATATATCCGTCTCTCCCAAGCTCTTCCTAATTTGCTCAGTCATTTCCAATGTTATAGAGCAATGCGCTTTGTATTAGTATTCCTAATCTTGTGACGAAATCTCGCACATATTAGCGTATAAAATGGTGTTTGTTGAACGCTTGAGTACACATTTAATTAATCCAGTTGATAATGGTGTCATTTTTATCTGTTGGGCGGCTATTACAGGATACAGACAACGAACGAACGAACGAAAGAACATTATTTTCAAAGGATCACGTACTGAACACGCAGGCCCGTCTTAGAATAGATGAATGTTCATTCCTTCAGTCGTTGTTGTGGATGTGGGTTAGTGAACGTGTTTCACAATTCTTCGACACATCCAGTCGAGGGTTGGAAACCAGTTGCACAAGTTTGGAAGCTTTGCTTTGCGTTGATTTCGACGGAATGGACGTCGGTCGATCAGAAAGTAACGGCAGACTACTAAACGTACAAATTGAACGGTAAATCATAAAAAATGCAACGGTTGATAGCCACGTCAAGTAAAGGGCATGTAACTAACGTCTTCTTTCAACCACAGCTTCCCTCTCTGCCACATGTGGAGTCGCAGTGGTGTGTGGGTTATCGCAATGTTCTGCCAAGATACTGGTACTGGTTCAACGCCGAGCAGTGGTCCGATTAGTTTTCCTACCAGTAAGCGTAGATGTGTGAGGAGATGTGTGTGTGGGTGAGGGATGTGTCTTTGGGATGTGTGTGGGTATGGTGTTGTGTGGGAGGGGAGCTGGAAGTGGCTAAAGGATGTGTATGTGGGTGGGTGGGGTGTGGTTGGGTGTGCGGGTGGGTGAAGGATGTGTGTTTAGATGGGTGATTCCGGTGTCTTAAGGGTACGGGACACTGTTTATATTTTTCTGGGAATTGTATGGCGAGAACATTCGTCGAGGAAGGGAACTGGCTATACCACCTCATCATCCGTGGCCTAGAGTGTATAGACCTAACACTTCACACCACAAGGCCAGTATGTGTGCAACTTCTGTCCGGAATACGCCGTGACAACTGGAAAGGTTTGTGGAAAGAGAGATTCAGAAAAACAGCGAGAGAACATTCTTGTCACCCTTTTGCCATGGCCCGGAAAAGTGTCAGTACCCGAACAGATATATGCCGTTGGAGACTGCTAGATGTGGAGAAACGTGATCGCGCAAGCCAGTCGGTAAGACGCGTGATTAGATTACGTATCTGCGATGTTGCCTCATGTATAAACCTCGATGTCCCTTTAGTATATCCAGTGATCCGTGTTGATTTTCATCAAATGTCGGTGTATTAGGTCAGAAAGTTTGCCTAGATATGTCGTATTCGGGGCAGTCTTCGATTATGTGATCTTCTGTCTGGGACGTCAATCCATATATACACATGGCTGGTTTGCCAATCTGCAATATTGTCTCTTGTATAGACGTTGATTCCTTTTTGGTTCACCTAGTGTTTCTTGTTGATTTCCTTCCGCTCTTGTTTCTCTAGGTAAGAAATAGGTAAGGCCTTGATATGATTCGGAGCAATTTTGAAGTATGTGCCCTGGTGTCTTCGGCGTCAATTCACATATACATGGCTGATTAACCAGTCTGAAATACAGTATAAATGTAGCTGTAGGTTTACTATGTCCGGTTCTGAAACGCAGTCTAATGTCAATTGGGCAAGCCTTTGAGAGCGCTGATACAGTTCACGAATAAACTCGCATGTATTGTTTGACGCGCATAGAAGTAAAAGAAAGAAATAGGGGTTAGAGGACGTATTTGACAATATAAACATTCAGTGTCGAATTTGTCATACGTCGAAGTAAACTTGTTCCTGCAGCGAGGCACTGTGGTCATTTGGAGGTGACACGTTCGAATCCCGAACCGCCTGATAAAACGATGGGATAAAAGTATCAATGTTGGAGGAGGTTATGTTGAGAAATAAAGGGACAATGTATGTATAAAAATAAACTGGTTTCAAGTTGTTATCATATTTAGTTATTTTTCTACAGCCATTTGTGACTTACTTATTAACTTACCCTCCTACACCAAACTTGGCCTAACAACAATTTAGTAACGGTTTACGTAGCCACGTGTTAATCCGCCTGTCTTGAGAAAGTCCTGGGTTGGTTTTTCTGACTACGTTATTCGATTCACGAGCGGAGTTTTCTCGCAGACTCCCAGGGATCGTGATGAGAGCTACGCATTTCGTGCTCTGTGCGACGCTTACCACAAGACTCTCTGCAGACAGAGACCAAGCCCTATGCGATAACAGCTTAGTGCAATTAAGTCGACGCTATTGCTCTTTAAGCTGGCAACAGCGGACACTGTAGTCATTGAAGAGTTAAAGATGTAGAATATTATTAAATGGTTTGACAGGTGGCGGTGAGAGATGAAAGTCAAACTTATAATTTAAAAAAATTAGGCTAATTAAGTAAAAAGATAATCAACGTATCAGTCGCTTCTAGAACAGTATCCAAAAAAAAAAAAAATAACGGCCACAGCAAATGCAGAAATACCGGGTGTTTACTCTGATGCTGTTTATTCTTTGTACTTAAGTTATTTTATTTTTCCTGGCATTTGTTCTTGTTCGACTCTTTCTTCTTGCTCTCGTTGTTGTTGTTGTTGTTGTTGTTGTTGTTGTTGTTGTTGTTGTTGTTGTTGTTGTTGTTGTTCTTCTTCTTCTTCTTCTTCTTCTTCTTCTTCTTCTTCTTCTTCTTCTTCTTCTTCTTCTTCTTCTTCTTCTTCTTCTTCTTCTTCTTCTTCTTCTTCTTCTTCTTCTTCTTCTTCTTCTTCTTCTTCTTCTTCTTCTTCTTCTAACTATCTATCTATCTATCTATCTATCTATCTATCTATCTATCTATCTATCTATCTATCTATCTATCTATCTATATATCTATCTATCTATCTGTCTCTCTGTCTCTCTGTCTATCTATATGTATATCTATCGATCTGTCTGTCTGTCTGTCTGTCTGTCCCCTCTATCTATCTATGTATCTATGTATCTATATGTCTGTCTGTCTGCCTGCCTGCACTTAGTTCGCCACAAATTAATAGCTGACAGTCAGTCAGGATTTCGGCCAAAATATTCCCGTCATACGGCCCTAACAAACATGATAGAAAACTGGCATCAAAATATTAACAACAATACTCTATGTTGAACGATGTTTATAGACTTTAGAAAAGCATTCGATATGATAGATCGTACTATCCTAATTTTTAAAAAAAAACTAGAAACAATGAAAGTAAGCTTCAATATAGTGGCATTAATAAACTCATTTTTATTAGACAGAAAACAAGTAGTATCACACAATAAATCTCTATCCCAAGCCATTACCATTAATACTGGAGTACCTCAGGGGTCTATACTTGGCCCTCTGTTATTTGCCATTTATATAAATGATCTTCCCTTATATCTGTCATCGTCCTGCGGTCTATTTGCAGACGACTGCACAGTATATACAAACGCTATTGATCGTAATGTGCTAGAATTATCCTTGCAACAGGAAATAAATAGTGTGGTTAACAGTGTTTAATAGTTAGTCATGCAAACCGCATGGAAATTAACATTTCTAAAACTAAATCTATGTTAATAGGAACCAGGCAAAGACTTCACACTCTAAACTCGCAGAGAACTCTTCTGCTGCACATTGGTAGCACGCCTATAGAAAGTGTAACCGAGCACAAGGCACTGGGTCTTATCATAGATTAATATCTATCCTTCAATTGCCATGTTCATGCTCTAGTTAAACAAATAGCCAAAAAAGTATACCAACTTGCCAAAATTAAAAATTTCCTCTACGAAAACACAAGAAAGATATTCTATACTTCCCACATACAAACACTTATTGATTATTGCTCCTCAATCTGGGATGGATGCTCCAAATCAATAATAAAACGCCTTTATTCACTCCAGAAAAGGGTAGTACATGCCCCCTTAAAAAAAACAGCAACAAAGATCTTAATAATGGTAACATATCTCGAACAACTAGCCAAAAAAAAAAACATTCCCATATGTATGGCACATTACACCCACCTTGGGTATTCATGATGCTCATGTTAAACATTGCCTCAACGAGTCATGTATTATTGATTATTTTTCATGCCTTTTAATGCTTATTGTTCTTTTGTTGTCAAAGTTTTGCTTCATAAGAGATGTTGAATGAAAGAATGTATGAGAGGAAATAGAGAAGAAGGGCAGAATGTCAGACGGGCCTGCGTGCCCAATTCTTAACCCTTTGAAAATAAAGATTTTCGTTCGTTCGTTCGTTAGTTCGTTCCCCTCTATCTATCTATGTATCTATGTATCTATGTATCTATGTATCTATCTATCTATCTATCTATCTATCTATCTATCTATCTATCTATCTATCTATCTATCTATCTATCTATCTATCTATCTGACTGTCTGTCTGTCTGTCTGTCTGTCTGTCTGTCTGTCTGTCTGTCTGTCTGTCTAATTAGGTGCTTATCCATATCTCTCGTATCTCTATTTGACTGAGCTACTGTATGACAGTAGGCGGTACTATCTGCCCAACGTTGGGCGGCGCTCACCAAACCCGACACCCCACATTGTGTCAATGGCTTCGGGCGGAAGAGCCCATTTGGGAGGGTACAAGCCTTATCCTGGTGTGAGGAAAGGCCACCTAAAAACTAAATTTCATGGCAGGGCAGACCAGGCCCTAAGCCTTGGTTGGTAACTGGTCTAGGATCGAAGCTCCGACAAGCGGACAGTTAGAGCATTTCTTTCCTGACCCGGCAGCTTCTGCAGCTTGTCTTGTTCCAGGCGCATTGGTGTTACTTTCCTCTGGAGTAAACTAGACAGGCCGAGAGAGGGATCATGCTGCATGGGCAAAACATGGTCTCTAATTCAGCCCAGGCTTTGTGTTATGGAGATAACCCCATTTAACAAACTATCGTCTTTCAAGACGGCAAGGTGCCAGTCAGTCATATCTCTATACCCTCTTTCCTTCCACAGATATAATCTAGTCCCTACCTGCGTAAATGACTTTCAGAACGTCAAACCATTGTTGTAGCGTCATGAGTCGGACCGCCTGGAATACAAATATCAACACCATCCATCACTTCTTGCGACACCTGTAGTTCCCAGGCCATACCTGGCATCGTAACCTCCTGACATCATCAAGGTAGGAGTTATTTGTTGTGTGGTCTAGATGTTTGTTGTGTGGTCTAGATGTTTGTTGTGTGGTCTAGATGTTTGTTGTGTTGTCTATATCTGTGTGTGTGTTATGTTGTCTATATCTGTGTGTGTTGTGTTGTCTATATCTGTGTGTGTTGTGTTGTCTATATCTGTGTGTGTTGTGTTGTCTATATCTGTGTTTGTTGTGTGGTCAATATCAGTGTCTGTTATATTGTGGTCTATATATGTGTGTGTTGCGTTGTCTATATATGTGTGTGTTGTGTTGTCTATATCTGTGTGTGTTGTGTTGTCTATATCTGTGTTTGTTGTGTGGTCACTATCAGTGTCTGTTATATTGTGGTCTATATATGTATGTGTTGTGTTGTCTATATATGTGTGTGTTGTGTTGTCTATATCTGTGTGTGTTGTGTTGTCTATATATGTATGTGTTGTGTGGTCTATTTATGTATGTGTTGTGTGGTCTATATATGTATGTGTTGTTTGGTCTATATATGTGTTTGTTGTGTGGTCTATATATGTGTTTGTTGTGTGGTCTATATATGTATGTGTTGTGTGGTCTATATATGTGTTTGTTGTGTGGTCTATATATGTATGTGTTGTGTGGTCTATATATGTATGTGTTGTGTGGTCTATATATGTGTTTGTTGTGTGGTCTATATATGTGTTTGTTGTGTGGTCTATATATGTGTTTGTTGTGTGGTCTATATATGTATGTGTTGTGTGGTCTATATATGTATGTGTTGTGTGGTCTATATATGTATGTGTTGTGTGGTATATTTATGTGTTTGTTGTGTGGTCTATATATGTATGTGTTGTGTGGTCTATATATGTATGTGTTGTTTGGTCTATATATGTATGTGTTGTTTGGTCTATATATGTATGTGTTGTTTGGTCTATATATGTATGTGTTGTTTGGTCTATATATGTATGTGTTGTTTGGTCTATATATGTGTTTGTTGTGTGGTCTATATATGTGTTTGTTGTGTGGTCTATATATGTATGTGTTGTTTGGTCTATATATGTATGTGTTGTGTGGTCTATATATGTATGTGTTGTTTGGTCTATATATGTATGTGTTGTGTGGTCTATATATGTGTTTGTTGTGTGGTCTATATATGTATGTGTTGTGTGGTCTATATATGTGTTTGTTGTGTTGTCTATATATGTATGTGTTGTGTGGTCTATATATGTGTGTGTTGTGTGGTCTATATATGTATGTGTTGTGTGGTCTATATATGTATGTGTTGTGTGTTCTATATATGTATGTGTTGTTTGGTCTATATATGTGTTTGTTGTGTGGTCTATATATGTGTTTGTTGTGTGGTCTATATATGTATGTGTTGTGTGGTCTATATATACGTTTGTTGTGTGGTCTATGTATGTGTTTGTTGTGTGGTCTATATATGTGTTTGTTGTGTGGTCTATTTATGTATGTGTTGTGTGGTCTATATATACGTTTGTTGTGTGGTCTATGTATGTGTTTGTTGTGTGGTCTATATATGTGTTTGTTGTGTGGTCTATATATGTGTTTGTGTGTGGTCTATATATGTGTTTGTTGTGTGGTCTATTTATGTATGTGTTGTGTGGTCTATTTATGTATGTGTTGTGTGGTCTATTTATGTATGTGTTGTGTGGTCTATATATGTATGTTTTGTGTGGTCTATTTATGTATGTGTTGTGTGGTCTATATATGTGTTTGTTGTGTGGTCTATATATGTGTTTGTTGTGTGGTCTATATATGTGTTTGTTGCGTGGTCTATATATGTGTTTGTTGTGTGGTCTATTTATGTATGTGTTGTGTGGTCTATATATGTGTTTGTTGTGTGGTCTATATATGTGTTTGTTGTGTGGTCTATATATGTGTTTGTTGTGTGGTCTATTTATGTATGTGTTGTGAGGTCTATATATGTATGTGTTGTGTGGTCTATATATGTATGTGTTGTGTGGTCTATATATGTGTTTGTTGTGTGGTCTATATATGTGTTTGTTGTGTGGTCTATTTATGTATGTGTTGTGTGGTCTATATATGTATGTGTTGTGTGGTCTATTTATGTATGTGTTGTGTGGTCTATATATGTACGTGTTGTGTGGTCTATATATGTATGTGTTGTGTGGTCTATATATGTATGTGTTGTGTGGTCTATATATGTGTTTGTTGTGCGGTCTATATATGTTTTTGTTGTGTGGTCTATATATGTGTTTGTTGTGTGGTCTATATATGTGTTTGTTGTGTGGTCTATTTATGTATGTGTTGTGTGGTCTATATATGTATGTGTTGTATGATCAATATATGTGTTTGTTGTGTGGTCTATATATGTGTTTGTTGTGTGGTCTATTTATGTATGTGTTGTGTGGTCTATATATGTATGTGTTGTGTGGTCTATATATGTGTTTGTTGTGTGGTCTATATATATGTGTTTGTTGTGTGGTCTATATATGTGTTTGTTGTGTGGTCTATATCAGTGTTTGTTGTGTGGTCTATTTATGTATGTGTTGTGTGGTCTATATATGTATGTGTTGTGTGGTCTATATATGTATGTGTTGTGTGGTCTATATATGTATGTGTTGTGTGGTCTATATATGTGTTTGTTGTGTGGTCTATTTATGTATGTGTTGTGTGGTCTATATATGTATGTGTTGTGTGGTCTATATATGTATGTGTTGTGTGGTCTATATATGTATGTGTTGTGTGGTCTATATATGTATGTGTTGTGTGGTCTATTTATGTATGTGTTGTGTGGTCTATATATGTATGTGTTGTGTGGTCTATATATGTATGTGTTGTGTGGTCTATATATGTGTGTGTTGTGTGGTCTATATATGTGTTTGTTGTGTGGTCTATATATGTGTTTGTTGTGTGGTCTATATATGTATGTGTTGTGTGGTCTATATATGTATGTGTTGTGTGGTCTATATATGTATGTGTTGTGTGGTCTATATATGTGTTTGTTGTGTGGTCTATATATGTATGTGTTGTGTGGTCTATATATGTATGTGTTGTGTGGTCTATATATGTATGTGTTGTGTGGTCTATATATGTATGTGTTGTGTGGTCTATATATGTGTTTGTTGTGTGGTCTATTTATGTATGTGTTGTGTGGTCTATATATGTATGTGTTGTGTGGTCTATATATGTATGTGTTGTGTGGTCTATATATGTATGTGTTGTGTGGTCTATATATGTATGTGTTGTGTGGTCTATATATGTGTTTGTTGTGTGGTCTATATATGTATGTGTTGTGTGGTCTATTTATGTATGTGTTGTGTGGTCTATATATGTATGTGTTGTGTGGTCTATATATGTATGTGTTGTGTGGTCTATATATGTGTGTGTTGTGTGGTCTATATATGTGTTTGTTGTGTGGTCTATATATGTGTTTGTTGTGTGGTCTATGTATGTATGTGTTGTGTGGTCTATATATGTATGTGTTGTGTGGTCTATATATGTATGTGTTGTGTGGTCTATATATGTATGTGTTGTGTGGTCTATTTATGTATGTGTTGTGTGGTCTATATATGTATGTGTTGTGTGGTCTATATATGTATGTGTTGTGTGGTCTATATATGTGTTTGTTGTGTGGTCTATATACGTGTTTGTTGTGTGGTCTATATATGTGTTTGTTGTGTGGTCTATATATGTGTTTGTTGTGTGGTCTATATATGTGTTTGTTGTGTGGTCTATATATGTGTTTGTTGTGTGGTCTATATATGTGTTTGTTGTGTGGTCTATATATGTATTTGTTGTGTGGTCTATTTATGTATGTGTTGTGTGGTCTATATATGTATGTGTTGTGTGGTCTATATATGTATGTGTTGTGTGGTCTATATATGTATGTGTTGTGTGGTCTATATATGTATGTGTTGTGTGGTCTATATATGTATGTGTTGTGTGGTCTATTTATGTATGTGTTGTGTTGTCTATATATGTATGTGTTGTGTGGTCTATATATGTATGTGTTGTGTGGTCTATATATGTGTTTGTTGTGTGGTCTATATATGTGTTTGTTGTGTGGTCTATATATGTGTTTGTTGTGTGGTCTATATATGTGTTTGTTGTGTGGTCTATATATGTGTTTGTTGTGTGGTCTATGTATGTATGTGTTGTGTGGTCTATATATGTGTTTGTTGTGTGGTCTATATATGTGTTTGTTGTGTGGTCTATGTATGTATGTGTTGTGTGGTCTATATATGTATGTGTTGTGTGGTCTATATATGTATGTGTTGTGTGGTCTATATATGTATGTGTTGTGTGGTCTATATATGTATGTGTTGTGTGGTCTATATATGTATGTGTTGTGTGGTCTATATATGTGTTTGTTGTGTGGTTTTATATATGTATGTGTTGTGGGGTCTATATATGTATTGGGTTGTGTGGTCTATATATGTATGTGTTGTGTGGTCTATATATGTGTATGTTGTGTGGTATATTTATGTGGTTTTGTTGGTGGTGGTTTTAATATGTATGTGTTTGTGGGGTCTATATATGTATGTGTTGTGTGGTAATATTTATGTGTTTGTTGTGTGTAAATTTATGTATGTTGTTGTGTGGTCTATATATGTATGTGTTGTGTGTCTATATATGTATGGTTGGGGTAACTATGGTTTGTTGTGGTCTATATATGTATGTGTTGTGTGGTCTATATATGTATATGTTTGTGTGGTCTATATATGTATGTGTTGTGTGGTCTATATATGTATGTGTTGTGTGGTCTATATATGTATGTGTTGTGTGGTCTATATATGTATGTGTTGTGTGGTCTATATTATGTATGTGTGTTGTGGTCTATATATGTATGTGTTGTGTGGTCTATATATGTATATGTTGTGTGGTCTATATATGTATGTGTTGTGTGGTCTATATATGTATGTGTTGTGTGGTCTATATATGTATGTGTTGTGTGGTCTATATATGTATGTGTTGTGTGGTTCTATATATGTATGTGTTGTGTGGTCTATATATGTGTTGTTGTGTGGTCTATATATGTATGTGTTGTGTGGTCTATTTATGTATGTGTTGTGTGGTCTATATATGTATGTGTTGTGTGGTCTATATATGTATGTGTTGTGTGGTCTATATATGTATGTGTTGTGTGGTCTATATATGTATGTGTTGTGTGGTCTATATATGTATATGTTGTGTGGTCTTATTTATGTATGTGTGTGGTTGGTCTACTATATGTATGTGTTGTGTGGTCTATATATGTATGTGTTGTGTGGTCTATATATGTATGTGTTGTGTGGTCTATTTATGTATGTGTTGTGTGTGTCTAATCTGTATGTGTTGTGTGGTCTATATATGTATGTGTTGTGTGGTCTATATATGTGTATGTGTTGTGTGGTCTATATATGTATGTGTTGTGTGGTCTATATACTGTAGTGTTGTGTGATGGTCTATATATGTATGTGTTGTGTGGGTCAATTTATGTATGTGATGTGTGTCTATATATGTATGTGTTGTGTGGTCTATATATGTAGTGTTGTGTGGTCTATATATGTGTTTGTTGTGTGGTCTATATAGGTATGTGTTGTGTGGTCTATATATGTATGTGTTGTGTGGTCTATATTATGTATGTGTTGGTGGTCTATATATGGTCTGTTGTTGTGTGGTCTATATATGTGTTTGTTGTGTGGTCTATATATGTATGTGTTGTGTGGTCTATATATGTATGTGTTGTGTGGTATATATATGTATGTGTTGTGTGGTCTATATATGTATGTGTTGTGTGGTCTATATATGTATGTGTTGTGTGGTCTATATATGTATGTGTTGTGTGGTCTATATATGTATGTGTTGTGTGGTCTATATATGTATGTGTTGTGTGGTCTATATATGTGTTTGTTGTGTGGTCTATATATGTATGTGTTGTGTGGTCTATATATGTATGTGTTGTGTGGTCTATATATGTATGTGTTGTGTGGTCTATATATGTATGTGTTGTGTGGTCTATATATGTATGTGTTGTGTGGTCTATATATGTATGTGTTGTGTGGTCTATATATATGTGTTGTGTGGTCTATATATGTATGTGTTGTGTGGTCTATATATGTATGTGTTGTGTGGTCTATATATGTGTTGTTGTGTGGTCTATATATGTGTTTGTTGTGTGGTCTATATATGTGTGTTGTGTGGTCTATATATGTGTTTGTTGTGTGGTCTATATATGTGTTTGTTGTGTGGTCTATATATGTATGTGTTGTGTGGTCTATATATGTGTTTGTTGTGTGGTCTATATATGTGTTTGTTGTGTGGTCTATATATGTATGTGTTGTGTGGTCTATATATGTATGTGTTGTGTGGTCTATATATGTATGTGTTGTGTGGTCTATATATGTATGTGTTGTGTGGTCTATATATGTATGTGTTGTGTGGTCTATATATGTATGTGTTGTGTGGTCTATATATGTGTTTGTTGTGTGGTCTATATATGTATGTGTTGTGTGGTCTATATATGTATGTGTTGTGTGGTCTATATATGTATGTGTTGTGTGGTCTATATATGTATGTGTTGTGTGGTATATTTATGTGTTTGTTGTGTGGTCTATATATGTATGTGTTGTGTGGTCTATATATGTATGTGTTGTGTGGTCTATATATGTGTGTGTTGTGTGGTCTATATATGTATGTGTTGTGTGGTCTATATATGTATGTGTTGTGTGGTCTATATATGTATGTGTTGTGTGGTCTATATATGTATGTGTTGTGTGGTCTATATATGTATATGTTGTGTGGTCTATATATGTATGTGTTGTGTGGTCTATATATGTATGTGTTGTGTGGTCTATATATGTATGTGTTGTGTGGTCTATATATGTATGTGTTGTGTGGTCTATATATGTATGTGTTGTGTGGTCTATTTATGTATGTGTTGTGTGGTCTATATATGTATGTGTTGTGTGGTCTATATATGTATGTGTTGTGTGGTCTATATATGTATGTGTTGTGTGGTCTATATATGTGTTTGTTGTGTGGTCTATATATGTATGTGTTGTGTGGTCTATATATGTATGTGTTGTGTGGTCTATATATGTATGTGTTGTGTGGTCTATATATGTATGTGTTGTGTGGTCTATATATGTATGTGTTGTGTGGTCTATATATGTATGTGTTGTGTGGTCTATATATGTATGTGTTGTGTGGTCTATATATGTATGTGTTGTGTGGTCTATATATGTATGTGTTGTGTGGTCTATATATGTATGTGTTGTGTGGTCTATATATGTATGTGTTGTGTGGTCTATATATGTATGTGTTGTGTGGTCTATATATGTATGTGTTGTGTGGTCTATATATGTATGTGTTGTGTGGTCTATATATGTATGTGTTGTGTGGTCTATATATGTATGTGTTGTGTGGTCTATATATGTATGTGTTGTGTGGTCTATATATGTATGTGTTGTGTGGTCTATATATGTATGTGTTGTGTGGTCTATATATGTATGTGTTGTGTGGTCTATATATGTATGTGTTGTGTGGTCTATATATGTATGTGTTGTGTGGTCTATATATGTATGTGTTGTGTGGTCTATATATGTATGTGTTGTGTGGTCTATATATGTATGTGTTGTGTGGTCTATATATGTATGTGTTGTGTGGTCTATATATGTATGTGTTGTGTGGTCTATATATGTATGTGTTGTGTGGTCTATATATGTATGTGTTGTGTGGTCTATATATGTATGTGTTGTGTGGTCTATATATGTATGTGTTGTGTGGTCTATATATGTATGTGTTGTGTGGTCTATATATGTATGTGTTGTGTGGTCTATATATGTATGTTGTTGTGTGGTCTATATATGTATGTGTTGTGTGGTCTATATATGTATGTGTTGTGTGGTCTATATATGTATGTGTTGTGTGGTCTATTATGTGTTTGTTGTGTGGTCTATATATGTATGTGTTGTGTGGTCTATATATGTATGTGTTGTGTGGTCTATATATGTATGTGTTGTGTGGTCTATATATGTATGTGTTGTGTGGTCTATATATGTATGTGTTGTGTGGTCTATTTATGTGTTTGTTGTGTGGTCTATATATGTATGTGTTGTGTGGTCTATATATGTATGTGTTGTGTGGTCTATATATGTATGTGTTGTGTGGTCTATATATGTATGTGTTGTGTGGTCTATATATGTATGTGTTGTGTGGTCTATATATGTATGTGTTGTGTGGTCTATATATGTGTTTGTTGTGTGGTCTATATATGTATGTGTTGTGTGGTATATTTATGTGTTTGTTGTGTGGTCTATATATGTATGTGTTGTGTGGTCTATATATGTATGTGTTGTGTGGTCTATATATGTATGTGTTGTGTGGTATATTTATGTGTTTGTTGTGTGGTCTATATATGTATGTGTTGTGTGGTCTATATATGTATGTGTTGTGTGGTCTATATATGTATGTGTTGTGTGGTCTATATATGTATGTGTTGTGTGGTCTATATATGTATGTGTTGTGTGGTCTATATATGTATGTGTTGTGTGGTCTATATATGTATGTGTTGTGTGGTCTATATATGTATGTGTTGTGTGGTCTATATATGTATGTGTTGTGTGGTCTATATATGTATGTGTTGTGTGGTCTATATATGTATGTGTTGTGTGGTCTATATATGTATGTGTTGTGTGGTCTATATATGTATGTGTTGTGTGGTCTATATATGTATGTGTTGTGTGGTCTATATATGTATGTGTTGTGTGGTCTATATATGTATGTGTTGTGTGGTCTATATATGTATGTGTTGTGTGGTCTATATATGTATGTGTTGTGTGGTCTATATATGTATGTGTTGTGTGGTCTATATATGTATGTGTTGTGTGGTATATTTATGTGTTTGTTGTGTGGTCTATATATGTATGTGTTGTGTGGTCTATATATGTATGTGTTGTGTGGTCTATATATGTATGTGTTGTGTGGTATATTTATGTGTTTGTTGTGTGTGTCTATATATGCATGTGTTGTGTGGTCTATATATGTATGTGTTGTGTGGTCTATATATGTATGTGTTGTGTGGTCTATATATGTATGTGTTGTGTGGTCTATATATGTATGTGTTGTGTGGTATATTTATGTGTTTGTTGTGTGGTCTATATATGCATGTGTTGTGTGGTCTATATATGTATGTGTTGTGTGGTCTATATATGTATGTGTTGTGTGGTCTATATATGTATGTGTTGTGTGGTATATTTATGTGTTTGTTGTGTGGTCTATATATGTATGTGTTGTGTGGTCTATATATGTATGTGTTGTGTGGTCTATATATGTATGTGTTGTGTGGTCTATTTATGTGTTTGTTGTGTGGTCTATATATGTATGTGTTGTGTGGTCTATATATGTATGTGTTGTGTGGTCTATATATGTATGTGTTGTGTGGTCTATATATGTATGTGTTGTGTGGTCTATATATGTATGTGTTGTGTGGTCTATATATGTGTTTGTTGTGTGGTATATTTATGTTTTTGTTGTGTGGTCTATATATGTATGTGTTGTGTGGTCTATATATGTGTTTGTTGTGTGGTCTATATATGTATGTGTTGTGTGGTCTATTTATGTATGTGTTGTGTGGTCTATATATGTATGTGTTGTGTGGTCTATATATGTATGTGTTGTGTGGTCTATATATGTATGTGTTGTGTGGTCTATATATGTATGTGTTGTGTGGTCTATATATGTATATGTTGTGTTGTCTATTTATGTATGTGTTGTGTGGTCCATATGTATGTGTTGTGTGGTCTATATATGTATGTGTTGTGTGGTCTATATATGTATGTGTTGTGTGGTCTATATATGTATGTGTTGTGTGGTCTATATATGTATGTGTTGTGTGGTCTATATATGTATGTGTTGTGTGGTCTATATATGTGTTTGTTGTGTGGTCTATATATGTATGTGTTGTGTGGTCTATATATGTATGTGTTGTGTGGTCTATATATGTATGTGTTGTGTGGTCTATTTATGTATGTGTTGTGTGGTCTATATATGTATGTGTTGTGTGGTCTATATATGTATGTGTTGTGTGGTCTATATATGTGTTTGTTGTGTGGTCTATATATGTATGTGTTGTGTGGTCTATATATGTATGTGTTGTGTGGTCTATATATGTATGTGTTGTGTGGTCTATATATGTGTTTGTTGTGTGGTCTATATATGTGTTTGTTGTGTGGTCTATATATGTATGTGTTGTGTGGTCTATTTATGTATGTGTTGTGTGGTCTATATATGTATGTGTTGTGTGGTCTATATATGTATGTGTTGTGTGGTCTATATATGTATGTGTTGTGTGGTCTATATATGTATGTGTTGTGTGGTCTATATATGTATGTGTTGTGTGGTCTATATATGCATGTGTTGTGTGGTCTATATATGCATGTGTTGTGTGGTCTATATATGTATGTGTTGTGTGGTCTATATATGTATGTGTTGTGTGGTCTATATATGTATGTGTTGTGTGGTCTATATATGTATGTGTTGTGTGGTCTATATATGTATGTGTTGTGTGGTCTATATATGTATGTGTTGTGTGGTCTATATATGCATGTGTTGTGTGGTCTATATATGTATGTGTTGTGTGGTCTATATATGTATGTGTTGTGTGGTCTATATATGTGTTTGTTGTGTGGTCTATATATGTATGTGTTGTGTGGTATATTTATGTGTTTGTTGTGTGGTCTATATATGTATGTGTTGTGTGGTCTATATATGTATGTGTTGTGTGGTCTATATATGTATGTGTTGTGTGGTATATTTATGTGTTTGTTGTGTGGTCTATATATGTATGTGTTGTGTGGTCTATATATGTATGTGTTGTGTGGTCTATATATGTATGTGTTGTGTGGTCTATATATGTATGTGTTGTGTGGTCTATATATGTATGTGTTGTGTGGTATATTTATGTGTTTGTTGTGTGGTCTATATATGCATGTGTTGTGTGGTCTATATATGCATGTGTTGTGTGGTCTATATATGCATGTGTTGTAGGGTCTATATATGTATGTGTTGTGTGGTCTATATATGTATGTGTTGTGTGGTCTATATATGTATGTGTTGTGTGGTCTATATATGTGTTTGTTGTGTGGTCTATATATGTATGTGTTGTGTGGTATATTTATGTGTTTGTTGTGTGGTCTATATATGTATGTGTTGTGTGGTCTATATATGTATGTGTTGTGTGGTCTATATATGTATGTGTTGTGTGGTCTATTATATGTATGTTGTTGTGTGGTCTATATATGTATGTGTTGTGTGGTCTATATATGTAATGTGTTGTGTGGTCTATATAATGCTATGTGTTGTGTGGTCTATATATGTATGTGTTGTGTGGTCTATATATGTATGTGTTGTGTGGTCTATATATGTATGTGTTGTGTGGTCTATATATGTATGTGTTGTGTGGTCTATATATGCATGTGTTGTGTGGTCTATATATGCATGTGTTGTGTGGTCTATATATGTATGTGTTGTGTGGTATATTTATGTGTTTGTTGTGTGGTCTATATATGCATGTGTTGTGTGGTCTATATATGCATGTGTTGTGTGGTCTATATATGCATGTGTTGTAGGGTCTATATATGTATGTGTTGTGTGGTCTATATATGTATGTGTTGTGTGGTCTATATATGTATGTGTTGTGTGGTCTATATATGTATGTGTTGTGTGGTCTATATATGTATGTGTTGTGTGGTCTATAGTATGTTGTGTTGTGTGGTCTATATATGTACTGTGTGTGTTGGTCTATATATGTATGTGTGTGTGGTCTATATATGTATGTGGTGTGTGGTCTATATATGTGTTTGTTGTGTGGTCTATATGTATGTGTTGTGTGGTATATATATGTATGTATTGTTGGTCTATATATGTATGTGTTGTGTGGTCTATATATGTATGTGTTGTGTGGTCTATATATGTATGTGTTGTGTGGTCTATATATGTATGTGTTGTGTGGTCTATATATGTATGTGTTGTTGTGTGGTCTATATATGTATGTGTTGTGTGGTCTATATATGTATGTGTTGTGTGGTCTATATATGTATGTGTTGTGTGGTCTATATATGTATGTGTTGTGTGGTCTATATATGTAATGTGTTGTGTGGTATATTTATGTATGTTGTTGTGTGGTCTATATATGTATGTGTTGTGTGGTCTATATATGCATGTGTTGTGTGGTCCTATATATGTAGTGTGTTGTCCGGTTGGTCTATATATGTATGTGTTGTGGTGGTCTATATATGTGTTTGTTGTGTCTGGCTATATTTATGTGTTTGTGTGTGGTGCTATATATGTATGTGTTTGTGTGGTCTATATATGTCGCTTTTGTTGGTGGTCTATATATGTTTGTTTGTGTGGTCTAATATGTATGTGTTGTGTTGTCTATATATGTATGTGTTGTGTGGTCTATATATGTATGTGTTGTGTGGGTCTATATATGTATGTGTTGTTGTTGTGGTCTATATATGTATGTTGTTGCTGTGTGGTCTATATATGATGTTGTTGTGCTGGTCTATATATGTATGTGTTGTGTGGTCTTAGTATGTATGTGTTGTGTGGTCTATATATTGTATGTGTTGTGTGGTCTATATATGTATGTGTTGTGTGGTCTATATATGTATGTGTTGTGTGGTCTATATATGTATGTGTTGTGTGGTCTATATATGTATGTGTTGTGTGGGTCTATATATGTGTTGTTGTGTGGTCTATATATGTGTTGTTGTGTGGTCTATATATGTATGTGTATGTGTGGTCTATATATGTATGTTTGTGGGTCTATATAGATGTATGTGTTGTGTGGTCTATATATGTGTTTGTTGTTGTGGTCTATATATGTCTGTGTTGTGTGGTCTATATAGTATGTGTTGTGTGGTCTATATATGTATGTGTTGTGTGGTCTATATATGTATGTGTTGTTGTGGTCTATATATGCATGTGTTGTGTGGTCTATATATGTGTTTGTTGTGTGGTCTATATATGTGTTTGTTGTGTGGTCTATATATGTGTTTGTTGTGTGGTCTATATATGTGTTTGTTGTGTGGTCTATATATGTATGTGTTGTGTGGTCTATGTATGTGTTTGTTGTGTGGTCTATATATGTATGTGTTGTGTGGTCTATATATGTATGTGTTGTGTGGGTCTATATATGTGTGTGTTGTGGTCTATATATGTATGTGTTGTGTGGTCTATATATGTATGTGTTGTGTGGTCTATATATGTGTTTGTTGTGTGGTCTATATATGTATGTGTTGTGTGGTCTATATATGTATGTGTTGTGTGGTCTATATATGTATGTGTTGTGTGGTATATTTATGTGTTTGTTGTGTGGTCTATATATGTGTTTGTTGTGTGGTCTATATATGTATGTGTTGTGTGGTCTATATATGTATGTGTTGTGTGGTCTATATATGTATGTGTTGTGTGGTCTATATATGTATGTGTTGTGTGGTCTATATATGTGTTTGTTGTGTGGTCTATATATGTATGTGTTGTGTGGTCTATATATGTATGTGTTGTGTGGTCTATATATGTGTTTGTTGTGTGGTCTATATATGTATGTGTTGTGTGGTCTATATATGTATGTGTTGTGTGGTCTATATATGTATGTGTTGTGTGGTCTATATATGTATGTGTTGTGTGGTCTATATATGTATGTGTTGTGTGGTCTATATATGTATGTGTTGTGTGGTCTATATATGTATGTGTTGTGTGGTATATATTATGTGTTTGTTGTGTGGTCTATATATGTGTTTGTTGTGTGTCTATATATGTATGTGTTGTGTGGTCTATATATGTATGTGTGTGTGGTCTATATATGTATGTGTTGTGTGGTCTATATATGTGTTGTTATGTGGTCTATATATGTGTTGTTGTGTGGTCTATATATGTATGTTGTTGTGTGGTCTATATATGTATGTGTTGTGTGGTCTATATATGTGTTTTGTTGTGTGGTCTATATATGTGTTGTTGTGTGGTCTATATATGTATGTGTTGTGTGGTCTATATATGTATGTGTTGTGTGGTCTATATATGTATGTGTTGTGTGGTCTATATATGTATGTGTTGTGTGGTCTATATATGTTGTTGTTGGTGTGGTCTATATATGTGTTTGTTGTGTGGTCTATATATGTATGTGTTGTGTGGTCTATATATGTATGTGTTGTGTGGTCTATATATGTGTTTGTTGTGTGGTCTATATATGTATGTGTTGTGTGGTCTATATATGTATGTGTTGTGTGGTCTATATATGTATGTGTTGTGTGGTCTATATATGTATGTGTTGTGGGTCTATATATGTATGTGTTGTGTGGTCTATATATGTATGTGTTGTGTGTTCTATATATGTATGTGTTGTGTGGTCTATATATGTGTTGTTGTGTGGTCTATATATGTATGTGTTGTGTGGTCTATATATGTATGTGTTGTGTGGTCTATATATGTATGTGTTGTGTGGTCTATATATGTATGTGTTGTGTGGTCTATATATGTATGTGTTGTGTGGTCTATATATGTATGTGTTGTGTGGTCTATATATGTATGTGTTGTGTTGGTCTATATATGTATGTGTTGTGTGGTCTATATATGTGTTTGTTGTGTGGTCTATATATGTATGTGTTGTGTGGTCTATATATGTATGTGTTGTGTGGTCTATATATGTATGTGTTGTGTGGTCTATATATGTGTTTGTTGTGTGGTCTATATATGTGTTTGTTGTGTGGTCTATATATGTATGTGTTGTGTGGTCTATATATGTGTTGTTTGTGTGGTCTATATATGTATGTGTTGTGTGGTCTATATATGTATGTGTTGTGTGGGTCTATATATGTGTTTGTTGTGTGGTCTATATATGTATGTGTTGTGTGGTCTATATATGTATGTGTTGTGTGGTCTATATATGTATGTGTTGTGTTGTCTATATATGTATGTGTTGTGTGGTCTATATATGTATGTGTTGTGTGGTCTATATATGTATGTGTTGTGTGGTCTATATATGTATGTGTTGTGTTGTCTATATATGTATGTGTTGTGTGGTCTATATATGTATGTGTTGTGTGGTCCATATATGTATGTGTTGTGTGGTATATTTCTTCTTCTTCTTCTTCTTCTTCTTCTTCATTTTCCTCCTCTTCCCTTCTTCTTCTCTTCCTCTTCCTCCGCGTCTGCTTCTACTACTGCTACTACTACTACTACTTTTTTTTTTTTAAGTTGCATATCCCTTACAGGACTTTGCAGTAAACACCAGCATTTTTCAGCTGTTGTTGATGTTCTTGGCAAGGTTACGCTCAGTAGTTTGTCATTGCTTTCTGAGCGACCGGCTCACATACCCCGTAGTAATCAATCCGTCCCCTTCTCCTCTTCCTCCTTGTCTTCTTCTGTTCTGCTCAACGGCTGTTTCACCTCCCTATGCCAGGTTTAACTAACCAAGAAGAAATAATTAATCAGCGAACTGCTGAAGATCAAAACTGTGGAAAAATGAGAGGCAAAAGTGCTGGTGTATAACAAAGGTTTCAATGGG
Organism: Cepaea nemoralis; assembly: GCA_014155875.1. Lineage (NCBI taxonomy): Eukaryota > Metazoa > Mollusca > Gastropoda > Stylommatophora > Helicidae > Cepaea > Cepaea nemoralis. The sequence continues at coordinate 219,302 of JACEFZ010000227.1, forward strand.
ACAATTAAATCACGGAAAGAACATTCTAGACTTTACCAACATAGTGATAGATAGAAAATGTATATCCAAAGACATGTTTGTTTTTTCGCTACTTCCTGGCCTTAATTCAATTATTTACCTCAATGAAACGAAGCTGGATCCGATCGAGCCCTCCCCTGATAGAATTAACTAGATGAAATTAGCTCATTACCAAAGTAAATTAGTTCATCAACATCAATGGAACTATATCCCTTTACACAAAATAACACAAGGTGATTTCTTTTTTCGTCACAAACATTGCCTTCATTTTGTCAACAACAATAACACATTTCCTTAACCCCGTGACGTAAGTTGCAGAATTTCGTTTGATTACATAACGTGATATATCATTATGTAGTGTCTAAGTTTTGTGTCATTGTCCTGCTTTCATTATGTAGTGTCTATCAAAAATATTTAGTTCAACTTGTGGTAAGGAGAAGTGTTTGTAAAGATACTTAGCTCAACTTTATCATCATTACTTTACCATCTCTCGTTGGCGTTCATGCCTCTAAATAGATCTCGGTCTTTGGTGTTCTGGATAAACTCTGCTGATGATATTCCTCTATGTCACCGTCTCAGTCCATCCAGCATTATTTCTCTTGGTCTCCCTATGCCTCTCTCCCCATTGATCTTTCCAGTTGTGAAGATTTTCTCATCAAGATGAAGTCATCAAGTTACTAAAAAAGCGCATAAATTATTGGGGAGATAATATAGTGGCTTCCCCTTGTGTTCCACATCCACACGGAGATCTTTTTACCTTTGCCTTTGACAGCCATTTCCGACCACAAGGGCAAGTGAGTATCCTGCTCTACACATCTGCAGAGTTGTCCACTTACCCCGGTGGATACTCGGTCCCCAGGGCTGCGTTAGCCACACCGTGGTGTTTCCCATCCTCTACCACAAGGAGGTAAAGTTGGGATTTTCTATTTTTAAAGTTATGGTCCTTGATAGCCAAAACTCTCCAGTACTTTCAGGGCACTATTTTAACTCATTTTACGGAAAAATATTTCAAAATATATTTAGTTTTAACTTATCTGATCAAAAAAGTGTTTCAAACAATACTTAGGTCTAACCAAGTTTATAAAAATGTTGTTCAAAAGATATTAAGATCAAAGTTTAATTAGGTGAGGTTTTTCTTACAGATGTTGATGGGACATCAGTCTGTTTCTTCAAGTCCGGTGATTTATATACTCAATTCTTGGCACCCGTGTTTGTAAACATTTTGTTATGCAGATATTTTAAGGGCGGCGGATATCATCGTTTGTTATCAATGTTTACAACATTATCACCTCTCATGATATATTAGTGGCTTGAGTGAGACAACGACAACTGATTCTAAATATGCAAATAGTAATTTTTATGCAATTCTTGAGAGCGATATTGATTCAGTTCTGATGTACGAAAGGTAACAATGGGCAAACAACAGACAATTGAGGACTTTTGTGGAAGCTGCGAAGATGATGCTTTATAATAACTTGATGAGAAGACTGTGGGTGATTAGAACGAGCAATGAATACACATTAAAATGAGTTAACCCACAAATAGGCGCCGGCTCCCTGGCTGAGGGGTTAGAAGCTTTCTACGTAATCCCGAATACTCTCGTGGTTGACGTGAGTGCACGAGAATTGGAAGCGGTTCGAGTCGTACCAGTGACTTATGAGAGTATGCAGCCGGTCGCTCAGAAAGTCGTGGCGTGCTGATGAGCTTAATCTAGCCTAGGAATCAACATTCACATGAAAGATGCTGATGTTGACCGCAATATCCTGAAACAAGATGGAAACGCGGGGGAAAAACCCCACAAATAGATCTGGTTAATCGCATTACATAAAGACAGTCCATATTCCTTGGGTGTGTCATGAGAAGGGGAAGGCTGGGGTACATCGTGACAGCGGGAAAATTGGAGGGAAGGAGAAGCAGGGGAAGACTTAAAGAGAAGGTGATGAATACAGTATAACATCACGGCACTGGGGAACATTAGTATTAGAAATGATTCGCATTGCACGGGGACAGAATTCTGTGGAGAGGCATGACTACCTACGCCACACGGTATGGATATTTTTTTTTTAAATCACACTTTGTTAGAATTTGTTAGCCCCCTACGTCAAAGGACTAGAGGCATGCCCATATGTGCTCAGTCTCCCTCATAATATGTCAATGTGAATTGACACTTCTAGTTCCGGCGTCCAGTGTGTTACTCATGCATCTACTCCGTCCTCAACCGTGATCCTTCCTGCTACTGCTAACTGACATCACTGATTCCATACGTAATAACGGGTGTCTGTGTGTGCTGGTGCAACAGTGCAACATGCTATCATGTACAGATAATATAGTGTCTCTCTTGTCCAGCCTCAGTGCTCCCCAATGGTGTCTTAGGGGCCAGCTAACCAGCCCTCTTATTTCCACGTACATCGGTATGGGCTGGACAGTAGAGCCACTTCAGCTCTTGACTGATGACTCAACCGCTCATGACAATAATAACAGAAATTAACCTTCCGAAGTAGTGAATGGGAATCAGTCACAGCAGTCTGCTTGCTGAGTGGACAATTAGATAGGCAATACAAATCTGAAGTGGTCTTCGCCGCCGCTCGATGGGGTATTGGTGCGTGATAAGGCTGACGTGGTCGGGGCACTTTGGGATCATGTGTATAGTGCGGTAGAACAGATAGATCATCACGACCTGGAGGGAATTGTGCTGCAGGGAGTGACTAGAGGATCTGGTCGATACTCGGGACTCCGAGGAAAGGCCAGGTGGACTACTATTGGTACCATTAGTATCGGGGATCTTCGCTGGCTGTTGAATATGAGAACGTAGCAAGTATGGGAATGCTGGTAATTTACTCAACTCAGCTTATTTTTAAATCATTATGCGGCCGTTATCGCGATTTCTTTCAAGAAGAAGAAGAAGAAGAAGAAGAAGAAGAAGAAGAAGAAGAAGAAGAAGAAGAAGAAGAAGAAGAAGAAGAAGAAGAAGAAGAAGAAGAAGAAGAAGAAGAACAACAACAACAACAACAACAACAACAACAACAACACAGAGCTGAAATGATCCTTCCTCTTCCACATCCACGCTGAATGCCATACCTAATCATGCTCTGCTCTGCTTTCGTCTTGATCCTTCTTCTAGCTGTATCTCCTCAAATATTGCACATTTTCTGTGACAGATACCAATAGTCACATTCGCCGTGACACACATCAATAGTGTACATTCGCTGTGACAGAGACCAATTGTGTACTTACTTCGACGCATGACCAACTAGGTTAATGAAGTCACGTTTAAAGCGTTATGTTGGTTATGCATCGAAGTACACTTGTTCCTGCAGCCAGGCGCTGTCGTCATTTGGAGGTGACAGGTTCGAATCGGTAACTACAGCTTTCAATGTGTATGTTGTCTAGTCAGTTCTCTAATCTCTACTTCTTTCTTCTACCGCTATGAACTCAAAACAATACATGCCTGTTTATTTATAAACATGGTTCCCAGATTGATATTTTTGTAGTAGTGTGGTTAAACGGGATCGATATTTCTGTATTAGAGTGGTTAAACGGGATTGATATTTCTGTATTAGAGTGGTTAAGCGGGATTGATATTTCTGTATTAGAGTGGTTAAACGGGATTGATATTTCTGTATTAGAGTGGTTAAACGGGATTGATATTTCTGTAGTAGAGTGGTTAAACGGGATTGATATTTCTGTATTAGAGTGGTTAAACGGGATTGATATTTCTGTATTATAGTGGTTACACGGGAATGATATTTCTGTATTATAGTGGTTACACGGGAATGATATTTCTGTAGTAGAGTGGTTAAACGGGATTGATATTTCTGTATTAGAGTGGTTAAACGGGATTGATATTTCTGTATTATAGTGGTTACACGGGAATGATATTTCTGTAGTAGAGTGGTTAAACGGGATTGATATTTCTGTAGTAGAGTGGCTAAACGCTCATCTGCCGACCCGTTAATTATGGGATCGAATCTGCGTTGGTGCAGATTTTGACAATATATCTGGGCTCCCAAGGTGATCCAGTGTAAAATGGAAGGCTGGATGTCTCTAGTATATAGAGGCCACAAGTGTGATATTAACCACATCAACCAGAGAGTAATGACCGGTCTAGAATGGCATGGGGGTTACATAATTATGTACTAACGTGTCAGACCTGTATACTTAATGTGCCAGACCTATATACTTAATGTGCCAGACCTATATACTTATTATACAGACCTATATAAAGAAACCAGCCAAGCAGAGACAGCAAGAATACCGCATGACGAGAACACAGAAGAAGAACCATCTGCAAATCTAACCATTAGAGAACTCCTGTTTGCGGACGACCAAGCACTAATAGCAAAATCAGAAGCTGAATTACAAGACCACATGAATAGTCTAAACGAAATGTGTAGGGAACATAACATGAAAATTAGCACAAGCAAAACAGAGGTAATGACTATAACTAAAGAAGAACAAACAGCAACAATTCACCTAAACGAACATCCCTTGAAACAAGTAAAGAGCTTCAAGTACCTAGGAAGTATAATATCATCAAATGGCAGATCAGAAGACGAGATCGAAAATAGGTGCAATAAGGCAAATCAACTCATTGGACAAATGGCACCAATACTAAAGAACAAACATGTATCAATAACTACTAAGAAAGCACTTTACAACACAATCTTCCTACCAACTCTCTGCTACCAATGCCAAACCTGGACAATGACAGAAAAAGAGAAAAGAAAAATCACAACAACAGAAATGAGGTTTCTGAGAAGAATACTGAACGTATCAAGAAGAGATAAGATCAGAAATGAAGAAATCAGGACTAAAGTAGGGGTTAAAGCTGCTCTAGATTTTATTAGAAAGCAGCAAGTCAAATGGTTTGGCCATGCAAGTAGGCTACCAGTCAACAGCATGCCACAACAAGCAATGATGTACAGACCAGATGGAAACAGAGGAAGAGGCCGACCACGTAAACGTTGGACTGAGGGAATAACAGAATCCACGGGAATGTCGATATACGAAGCCCATAACCGGGCACTCTCACGAAGCTTATACTTCACCTCGACACCGCAAGGTACAAGAGGAACATGATGAGATGAGAGACAGACCTATATACTAAATGTGCCAGACCTATATACTTATTGTACAGACCTATATACTTAATGTGCCAGACCTATATACTTACTGTACGGACCTATATACTTAATGTGCCAGTCCTATATACTTATTGTAAAGACCTATATACTTAATGTGCCAGACCTATATACTTAATGTGCCAGAACTATATACTTAATGTGCCAGAACTATATACTTAATGTGCCAGACCTATATACTTAACGTGCCAGACCTATATACTTAATGTGCCAGAACTATATACTTAATGTGCCAGACCTATATATTTAATGTGCCAGACCTATATACTTAATGTGCCAGAACTATATACTTAATGTGCCAGAACTATATACTTAATGTGCCAGAACTATATACTTAATGTACCAGAACTACTATATACTTAATGTGCCAGAACTATATACTTAATGTGCCAGAACTATATACTTAATGTGCCAGAACTATATACTTAATGTGCCAGACCTATATACTTAATGTGCCAGAACTATATACTTAATGTGCCAGAACTATATACTTAATGTGCCAGAACTATATACTTAATGTGCCAGAACTATATACTTAATGTGCCAGAACTATATACTTAATGTGCCAGAACTATATACTTAATGTACCAGAACTACTATATACTTAATGTGCCAGAACTATATACGTAATGTGCCAGAACTATATACTTAATGTGCCAGAATTATATACTTAATGTGCCAGACCTATATACTTAATGTGCCAGAACTATATACTTAATGTGCCAGAACTATATACTTAATGTGCCAGAACTATATACTTAATGTGCCAGAACTATATACTTAATGTGCCAGAACTATATATTTAATGTGCCAGAACTATATACTTAATGTGCCAGAACTATATACTTAATGTGCCAGAACTATATACTTAATGTGCCAGAACTATATACTTAATGTGCCAGAACTATATACTTAATGTGCCAGAACTATATACTTAATGTGCGAGAACTATATATTTAATGTGCCAGACCTATATACTTAATGTGCCAGAACTATATACTTAATGTGCCAGAACTATATACTTAATGTGCCAGAACTATATACTTAATGTACCAGAACTACTATATACTTAATGTGCCAGAACTATATACTTAATGTGCCAGAACTATATACTTAATGTGCCAGAACTATATACTTAATGTGCCAGAACTATATACTTAATGTGCCAGAACTATATACTTAATGTGCCAGACCTATATACTTAATGTGCCAGAACTATATACTTAATGTGCCAGAACTATATACTTAATGTGCCAGAACTATATACTTAATGTGCCAGAACTATATACTTAATGTGCCAGACCTATATACTTAATGTGCCAGAACTATATACTTAATGTGCCAGAACTATATACTTAATGTGCCAAAACTATATACTTAATGTACCAGAACTACTATATACTTAATGTGCCAGAACTATATACTTAATGTGCCAGAACTATATACTTAATGTGCCAGAACTATATACTTAATGTGCCAGACCTATATACTTAATGTGCCAGAACTATATACTTAATGTGCCAGAACTATATACTTAATGTGCCAGAACTATATACTTAATGTGCCAGAACTATATACTTAATGTGCCAGAACTATATACTTAATGTGCCAGAACTATATACTTAATGTACCAGAACTACTATATACTTAATGTGCCAGAACTATATACGTAATGTGCCAGAACTATATACTTAATGTGCCAGAATTATATACTTAATGTGCCAGACCTATATACTTAATGTGCCAGAACTATATACTTAATGTGCCAGAACTATATACTTAATGTGCCAGAACTATATACTTAATGTGCCAGAACTATATACTTAATGTGCCAGAACTATATATTTAATGTGCCAGAACTATATACTTAATGTGCCAGAACTATATACTTAATGTGCCAGAACTATATACTTAATGTGCCAGAACTATATACTTAATGTGCCAGAACTATATACTTAATGTGCCAGAACTATATACTTAATGTGCGAGAACTATATACTTAATGTGCCAGACCTATATACTTAATGTGCCAGAACTATATACTTAATGTGCCAGACCTATATACTTAATGTGCCAGAACTATATACTTAATGTGCCAGAACTATATACTTAATGTGCCAGAACTATATACTTAATGTGCCAGAACTATACACTTAATGTGCCAGACCTATATACTTAATGTGCCAGAACTATATACTTAATGTGCCAGAACTATATACTTAATGTGCCAGAACTATATACTTAATGTGCCAGACCTATATACTTAATGTGCCAGAACTATATACTTAATGTGCCAGAACTATATACTTAATGTGCCAGAACTATATACTTAATGTGCCAGAACTATATACTTAATGTGCCAGACCTATATACTTAATGTGCCAGAACTATATACTTAATGTGCCAGAACTATATACTTAATGTGCCAAAACTATATACTTAATGTGCCAGAACTATATACTTAATGTGCCAGACCTATATACTTAATGTGCCAGAACTATATACTTAATGTGCCAGAACTATATACTTAATGTGCCAGAATTATATACTTAATGTGCCAGAACTATATATTTAATGTGCCAGAACTATATACTTAATGTGCCAGAACTATATACTTAATGTGCCAGAACTATATACTTAATGTGCCAGAACTATATACTTAATGTGCCAGAACTATATACTTAATGTGCCAGACCTATATACTTAATTTGCCAGAACTATATACTTAATGTGCCAGACCTATATACTTAATGTGCCAGAACTATATACTTAATGTGCCAGAACTATATACTTAATGTGCCAGAACTAAATACTTAATGTGCCAGAACTATATACTTAATGCGCAAGACCTCTGTACTTAATTTGCCAGAACTATATACTTAATGTGCCAGAACTATATACTTAATGTGCCAGAACTATATACTTAATGTGCCAGAACTATATACTTAATGTTCCAGAACTGTATACTTAACGTGCCAGACCTATATCCACAAAACGACAGATAATAAATAGCACATTCACACCAACACCAATATTGAACTTTGACATGATACAAACTGTACTTATGCAAAATCAAAAATCAACACATGCGAGACGAGATGCTTGAGGAGAGCTGCCAACTGATCTATCCAAGACCGAGTTAGAAATGATGTTATCCAGTACCGCTCACGTCAATTAGTCCTCCCCACAATGCTTGACGGCAAAAGTGAATGATGATAATAATGGTGTTGGTGATGATGATGATGATGATGATGATGATGATGATGATGATGATGATGATGATGATGATGATGATGATGATGATGATGATGATGATGGTGGTGGCGGTGGTGGTGGTGCTGGTGGTGGTGGCGGCGGCGGCGGCGGCGGCGGTGGTGATGGTGGTGGTGATTTAATATATATTACGCCGTAGTAAAATTACTCTTTACTTTTAAATCATCATCATCATTGTAATAACCATCTGAGTCTCTACCATTAACACCCAACACTCATTCAATTATTCTTTCATTCTGTAGCATGTCCTTTGCAGAACCTCGCTCCCATAACAACCTTCCGGAAAACTTCTCGGTCATAGGAAAGATGTTTCACGTCCGATACACCCAATGGGAGATCTTCGGCCGTTCTCTCCAAACTTTCATGGCTTTTCAAGTGACCAAAATATTTCAATTTCTTTGTTTTATCGTCTTTAGTAGCCAACCTTTTTCAATATTCAGCTCTTGTAGTATGGGTGCATTTGTTCATTTCTGTACCCAAGTTATTTTAGACCCTGTCTATAACATTTATATTCACAGACATTTAGTAAATCTGTTTAGTAAGTGTCCAAGTCTCACAGGCGTATGTTGCAATGGGAAAGATACATGCTCTTACAAATATAATGTGTGTAGTTCTATCTGTCCCACTCCATAGTTTATTCAGCTGTTTTAGTTTCTGAAGAGCAAACTATGGTCGTCTTTTAATTTCTTTCACTACGTCACCATTGTTGGTAATTAATGTCCCAAGATATTAGAAATTTTCCACTACCTCCAATTTTTCCTCATTAACATATATTTCTTTCTGCATATTAGTTCTATCTGTGTGCATTATCTTTGTGTTTTCTGTGTTAAGATATTAGTAGCAATTTTACTAATTCTTTTAGTAAAAGGCTAAAAGTTTTTCTATACCATTCTGTGATGTGGATAGTAAGTAATACTGTATCATCAGCATATCGAATCTCTGGTATTTTATTACCAACGATATTTAGGGCATCATATTGCTCCTTCACCTATCACCGCTACTCTTCACTCTGGTTCTAGAGAAAGTTGTAAGGAAGGTAAAGGAGGAATGTGATATTGGAGGAACATCCAAGCTGCTTGGTTATGCAGATGATATAGATATTATAGGGCAAAGTGAACAAAAGACATTGGAAATATTGACTCACTTAAAGGAAAAAGCCCTACAGATGGGGCTGGTTATCAACCAAGATAAGACAGAATATATGGTAATTTCAAGAGACGGAACGGCTAAAAACTCTGGCCACATACATATAGATAATATGACCATTAAAAGAACGGAAACATACAAATACCTGGGTACAATCTTCAACTGCTCCAACATCATAAGGGAAGAAATACAAACTAGAATCAACTCTGGAAATAAGATATACTATTCACTACAATATCTACTACAATCAAATGCGCTATCTCGTAACACCAAAATCACAATATACAAAACACTGATCAGACCAGTTGTGCTGTATGGTTCTGAAACCTGGAGTACAACGAAAGGAGATGAAGCCTTGTTACAAACCTTTGAGAACAAAATTTTAAGACGCATCTTTGGACCCATTAGGGATACACAAAGTGGAGAGTGGAAAAGAAGAAGTAACAAAGATATTTATGATCTGTTTAAGTCCCCGCTAATCACTGGTATCATGAAGGCTAATAGACTACAATGGCTGGGGCATATAGAAAGAATGGAAGATAATAGGGAAACAAAACACGCTTACACTCAGGAAATAAATGACCGTAGACCCCGAGGTAGACCAAGAAGACGGTGGAGAGATAATACATATACAGACTTACAAGCACTTGGAATCAACGACTGGCAAGAGAGGGTCCACCAGAGAGACGAATGGAGACGGATTGTATCTGCAGCAAAGAACCTCAATGGCTCGGAACGCTGAAGAAGAGATATTGCTCCTTGGTTATATCCTATTTTACAGGACATCCGCTGTCAACACCAGCATTTTTACTGCTGTTATTTATGTCTTGGCAAGTTCAGTAATTTGCCATTGCTTTCTGAACTACCGGCTCCCATACCAACATGTTAAGACCCAGCGCGACGCAGTCTTCTGCCAAATCGGTGGCAACTGTGTTTCAAACGCAGGTAAGCTGGCTTACGAATGGCGTTCGCAAGCCCTTAGCCACGGAGACTGGCATATCTAACACTATCACTGGTCAATTAACCAAATGTTCCCTCAATCTTTCGTGCAAAGACATTTTTTAGTTAATAATAAACTAAGAACAGTTAAACCATTTTGTGCTTACCATTCATACGTTCACATAGTTGTGGATCAACTCTGGTCCGTGTCTCGAATATGCCACGAGGCCAAGTCATCTAGATATTTATCTCTCTGCTTTCCCCTTTTTTTCCCCTCAATCGTGCCAGTTGTCACCAAGTTTCCAAGATTATTTCTTCTCACAACGTGCCCAAACAATGTGGTCTGTCTACGTTTAATTTCTTTAATCAGTTTACGATTTTCATTGGTTTCTTGTATGACTTGCTCCCTTAGCTTCACTCCTTAATAATGAAGTAGAGCGCATGGAAATCGCCTGATCGAAAGTTTAAGAGCGCTCGCTATTAAACTCCCGGTGGGCTGATGATGGGGTATTGGGTTCTTTCCCTACACCGGTCAGTTGGATTTAAAAATTGACTTTTCGTCTTGACTTCTCCACGTAAATTCCAAGTACCTCATATTTCGAAGTGGGTTCGTCTGAAGGCAAGAGACACTGGTAATAGGGAAGCTGCCACACAAAGTGGGTTCGTCTGAAGGCAAGAGACACTGGTATTAGGGAAGCTGCCACACACGCACAAATCAGTCAATTATAAACTACGCTCGGGCTCAAAAAAGCGAAAGAAAAGAAAAGGAAAACAAAAGATAAAACGCTATTCAGGAAGATAAATTGTGTCAAAATATAAACTCCCACGTAACATTTTGGCAGCCAGGTATTATTCTCTTTCACACACAGCTTATCTCCTCAACTACCCACGCCCATGATTTTACACTCATTGCTGTCATGATAGTTATTGTTTGTGCAAAAGACGATAATTACTTTCATGAAATGCACCCGACAAACCGCATTCTGTAATCTACCTTTATTTTTTGTCTGATTTCTTGGAGAACTCACTTTCCTCGAGCTTTGCGTATCATTTCCTGTTGAAAATGCTCGTCAATGAAACTAATTACCTACCGGGGTGCCGTGTTTTGACTTCACTGAAGTGGGCTTTGCTGGGCACAACAAGAAAGAACATAACATGCATATATGTTTGTGGTTTATCTACTTATAGACGTGAAACCGAATATTTCTTGTAATAAGATAAATTGTTTCGGTGTATTTCTTCATAAACACCGCCCCTACTATACTATATATCATACGGTAAAGTGTTGCGGTTTGTTTCCTTAGACAGCACTATGTTATCTATAATATGGTAAAGTGTTATGGTTTGTTTTCTTATAGACGCCACAATATGTTATCTATAACAGTGGTAAAGTGTTATGGCTTTTGTTTTTCAAAGAAACCGTACTTAATATGTTATCTATAATGTGGTAAAGTGTTATTTATGGTTTATCTCCTTATAAATCAGATAGCGGTGGGAACGATTAGTAGTATGACTCTTCGCTGGCTGTTGAACGAGGGGACTGAGCACGTATGGGAATGTCCTGAGTGCAGTGATGTCGGTTCTTAACTCAACAACAACAATATTTCCTTATAGACGCCACAATATTTTTACTATACTAGTGGTAAAGTGTTATGGTTTATTTCGTCATAGACGCCACAATATGTTATCTAAAATAGTGGAAAAGTGTTATGGTTTATTTCTTCATAGATGCCACACTATGTTATCTATAATGGTGGTATAGTGTTATGGCTTATTTCTATTGCTGCGGAAGTTAACGATTAATTAATCGATTAATCGTTAATTTATTTAACGATTAATTTTTATTTTTTTTTACGAATAATAGGAAACTTTTCTCCCATCACTTATACAAATGAACCGGATGTGGAAAAATTGTCGGACATTTTAAACATAGTGCTGCAAACACAACCGAGTTGCTAAATTTTACTGAGTCTACAAAAGGTAAAGTGTTCTGGTGTATTTCCTCATCGACACCGTACTTTCTATGTTATATATGTATATATAATATGTAAAAGGTGGTTGTGTATTTCTTCATATATACCATGCTTACTTTGTTATATATAATATGTAAAGTTTCCTGGTATATTTCCTCATAGACACCGTATTTATTGTTTGTTAAAGTGTTGTGGTGCATTTCTTCATAGACTCCGTACTTACTATGCTGTATATCTAATATGGTAACGGGTTGTGGTGTATTTCTTCAAAGACACCGTACTTACAGTGTTATGTATAGAGTGTATTTTTAATGACTTGGTTTTTTTGAAAATATTGCAGTTCTAAATTGTGTATTTACCCTCTGTGAACTCATGCAACATAATAGGTAATACAAAACTTGGAAGGACAATATTTTAAAAACAAAATACCCACAGACATTACAAATACACCCTGTATATCATGGTTAAAGTGTTTTGGTGCATTTCCTTATGGACACCGTACGTGAAACCATTTTTTTTTAAAATTAAAAACTAAATTATCCCGAAGCAGATTCCTGTTAATAGTATGTGCTGTGATAGGGTCCCACATTTTGTTTACCTGAGGATGAATAAGTGGTTATTCTTTCACTCACTTTGGTAAGCGACGAGTCCAGGCATCGAACTGGGGTCCGACCGTATTCATAACATTACCAGCTCAGTGTGCTATCAAATACGCCAGCGAGACCGCTGCTAGCAATGTTATGTAGAATATGTTAAAATATTCTGGTGTTCTTATTCATAGACACCGTAATTACTGTATTATCTATAATGTATTGAAGTGCTCTGCTGAATTTCCCAATAGCGCCGTTATGACTATCTATGTGTAGTGTCGGCAAGTACGGGTTAATTCTACCAAAATGCTATAGCCAATATTGCATCCATAATGCAGTAAAATGTGTTTTTTGTTTCCTTCTTATAGAAGCCATATCTAAAATATTATCTGTAATGCTGTAAAAAAAAGAGGCAAGTGAAATATTAAGGCGACGTTAAAAGATATAACACTTTTATACAAGCCGTATTGGAGGACAGGGTTGAAGACAAGCGAACAAGAGGTAGACAACGAAACAAGAGGGAAGAAAACATCAAGAGATGGACGAATATCAATCTCATAAAATGTACATTCAGGGCGAGAGACAGTTTAGGAGATCCATTGCAGCTAACCTTCATTGTGGAGATGGAACATGATTCATTGAATGTTGTAAAGATAAGATTAATTACGTGAAGTGACGACAATAAATGCTATTACAAATAGCATAGCAAAGTCGTAATAAAGAGCGCATAAAAGATCTTTGCACCTCCCTACACAACACTTCACGCGGGCAGATGGAGGAAGTGAAGAAGAAGACACAAGCATTGTGCACACGCTGTACACACATTGAGACGTAAGGGGTGTGTGATGTTAGGCTTGTATCTATATAGATCAATCGGCACACAGTCGGTAATGTCTGGATGAAAAACCCTAGACATCAAACCATACTGAAATCTGCAGAATCTACACAAGGCAGTGAAGTCATGGAGGGTCTACAGAAGTCAGTGTTGTCACGGAGGGTCTACAGAAGATAGTGTAGTCATGGAGGGTCTATAGAAGACTGTGTAGTCATGGAAGATCTATAGAAGATAGTGTAGTCATGGAGGATCTATAGAAGATAGTGTAGTCATGGAGGATCTATAGAAGATAGTGTAGTCATGGAGGGTCTATAGAACATAGTGTAGTCATGGAGGATCTATAGAAGATAGTGTAGTCATGGAGGATCTATAGAAGACTGTGTAGTCATGGAAGATCTATAGAAGATAGTGTAGTCATGGAGGGTCTATAGAAGATAGTGTAGTCATGGAGGATCTATAGAAGATAGTGTAGTCATGGGGGATCTATAGAAGACTGTGTAGTCATGGAAGATCTATAGAAGATAGTGTAGTCATGGAGGGTCTATAGAAGATAGTGTAGTCATGGAGGATCTATAGAAGATAGTGTAGTCATGGAAGATCTATAGAAGATAGTGTAGTCATGGAGGATCTATAGAAGATAGTGTAGTCATGGAGGGTCTATAGAAGATAGTGTAGTCATGGAAGATCTATAGAAGATAGTGTAGTCATGGAGGGTCTATAGAAGATAGTGTAGTCATGGAGGATCTATAGAAGATAGTGTAGTCATGGAGGGTCTATAGAAGATAGTGTAGTCATGGAGGATCTATAGAAGATAGTGTAGTCATGGAGGATCTATAGAAGATAGTGTAGTCATGGAGGGTCTATAGAACATAGTGTAGTCATGGAGGATCTATAGAAGATAGTGTAGTCATGGAGGATCTATAGAAGACTGTGTAGTCATGGAAGATCTATAGAAGATAGTGTAGTCATGGAGGGTCTATAGAAGATAGTGTAGTCATGGAGGATCTATAGAAGATAGTGTAGTCATGGGGGATCTATAGAAGACTGTGTAGTCATGGAAGATCTATAGAAGATAGTGTAGTCATGGAGGGTCTATAGAAGATAGTGTAGTCATGGAGGATCTATAGAAGATAGTGTAGTCATGGAGGATCTATAGAAGATAGTGTAGTCATGGAGGATCTATAGAAGATAGTGTAGTCATGGGGGATCTATAGAAGACTGTGTAGTCATAGAAGATCTATAGAAGATAGTGTAGTCATGGAGGGTCTATAGAAGATAGTGTAGTCATGGAGGATCTATAGAAGATAGTGTAGTCATGGAGGATCTATAGAAGATAGTGTAGTCATGGAGGATCTATAGAAGATAGTGTAGTCATGGAGGATCTATAGAAGATAGTGTAGTCATGGAGGATCTATAGAAGACAGTGTAGTCATGGAGGGTCTATAGAAGATAGTGTAGTCATGGAGGGTCTATAGAAGATAGTGTAGTCATGGAGGGTCTATAGAAGATAGTGTAGTCATGGAGGATCTATAGAAGATAGTGTAGTCATGGAAGATCTATAGAAGACAGTGTAGTCATGGAGGGTCTATAGAAGATAGTGTAGTCATGGAGGATCTATAGAAGATAGTGTAGTCATGGAGGATCTATAGAAGATAGTGTAGTCATGGAGGATCTATAGAAGATAGTGTAGTCATGGAGGATCTATAGAAGATAGTGTAGTCATGGGGGATCTATAGAAGACTGTGTAGTCATGGAAGATCTATAGAAGATAGTGTAGTCATGGAGGATCTATAGAAGATAGTGTAGTCATGGGGGATCTATAGAAGACGGTGTAGTCATGGGGGATCTATAGAAGACTGTGTAGTCATGGAAGATCTATAGAAGATAGTGTAGTCATGGAGGATCTATAGAAGATAGTGTAGTCATGGGGGATCTATAGAAGATAGTGTAGTCATGGAGGATCTATAGAAGATAGTGTAGTCATGGAGGATCTATAGAAGATAGTGTAGTCATGGATGGTCTATAGAAGATAGTGTAGTCATGGGGGATCTATAGAAGATAGTGTAGTCATGGATGGTCTATAGAAGATAGTGTAGTCATGGGGGATCTATAGAAGACAGTGTAGTCATGGATGGTCTATAGAAGATAGTGTAGTCATGGAGGGTCTATAGAAGACAGTGTAGTCATGGATGGTCTATAGAAGATAGTGTAGTCATGGGGGATCTATAGAAGATAGTGTAGTCATGGAGGATCTATAGAAGATAGTGTAGTCATGGAGGATCTATAGAAGAGAGTGTAGTCATGGGGGATCTATAGAAGACTGTGTAGTCATGGAAGATCTATAGAAGACAGTGTAGTCATGGAGGGTCTATAGAAGATAGTGTAGTCATGGAGGATCTATAGAAGATAGTGTAGTCATGGGGGATCTATAGAAGATAGTGTAGTCATGGAAGATCTATAGAAGACAGTGTAGTTATGGGGGATCTATAGAAGATAGTGTAGTCATGGAAGATCTATAGAAGATAGTGTAGTCATGGTGGATCTATAGAAGACAGTGTAGTCATGGAGGGTCTATAGAAGATAGTGTAGTCATGGAGGATCTATAGAAGATAGTGTAGTCATGGAAGATCTATAGAAGACAGTGTAGTTATGGGGGATCTATAGAAGATAGTGTAGTCATGGAAGATCTATAGAAGATAGTGTAGTCATGGTGGATCTATAGAAGACAGTGTAGTCATGGAGGGTCTATAGAAGACAGTGTAGTCATGGAGGGTCTATAGAAGATAGTGTAGTCATGGAAGATCTATAGAAGATAGTGTAGTCATGGAAGATCTATAGACGATAGTGTAGTCATGGAGGGTCTATTGAAGATAGTGTAGTCATGGTGGATCTATTGAAGATAGTGTAGTCATGGAGGATCTATTGAAGATAGTTTAGTCATGGATGATCTATTGAAGATAGTGTAGTCATGGAGGATCTATTGAAGATAGTGTAATCATGGAGGGTCTATAGAAGATAGTGTAGTCATGGAGGGTCTATAGAAGACAGTGTAGTCATGGAGGATCTATAGAAGATAGTGTAGTCATAGTGGGTCTATAGAAGACAGTGTAGTCATGGAGGGTCTATAGAAGATAGTGTAGTCATGGATGGTCTATAGAAGATAGTGTAGTCATTGAGGGTCTATAGAAGATAGTGTAGTCATGGATGATCTATAGAAGACAGTGTAGTCATGGAGCGTCTAGAGAAGATAGTGTAGTCATGGAGGGTCTATAGAAGATAGTGTAGTCATGGAGGGTCTATAGAAAATAGTGTAGTCATGGAGGGTCTATAGAAGATAGTGTAGTCATGGAGGGTCTATAGAAGATAGTGTAGTCATGGAGGGTCTATAGAAGATAGTGTAGTCATGGAGGGTCTACAGAAGATAGTGTAGTAATGGGCGATCTATAGAAGATAGTGTAGTCATGGAGGGTCTATAGAAGATAGTGTAGTCATGGAGGGTCTATAGAAGACAGTGTAGTCATGGATGGTCTATAGAAGATAGTGTAGTCATGGAGGGTCTATAGAAGACAGTGTAGTCATGGAGGGTCTATAGAAGACAGTGTAGTCATGGAGGGTCTATAGAAGATAGTGTAGTCATGGAAGATCTATAGAAGATAGTGTAGTCATGGAAGATCTATAGAAGATAGTGTAGTCATGGAGGGTCTATTGAAGATAGTGTAGTGATGGTGGATCTATTGAAGATAGTGTAGTCATGGAGGATCTATTGAAGATAGTGTAGTCATGGAGGATCTATTGAAGATAGTGTAGTCATGGAGGATCTATTGAAGATAGTGTAGTCATGGAGGGTCTATAGAAGATAGTGTAGTCATGGAGGGTCTATAGAAGACAGTGTAGTCATGGAGGATCTATTGAAGATAGTGTAGTCATGGAGGGTCTATAGAAGATAGTGTAGTCATGGAGGGTCTATAGAAGACAGTGTAGTCATGGGGGATCTATAGAAGATAGTGTAGTCATGGAGGGTCTATATAAGATAGTGTAGTGATGGAGGGTCTATAAAAGATAGTGTAGTCATGGATGGTCTATAGAAGATAGTGTAGTCATGGAGGTTCTATAGAAGATAGTGTAGTCATGGATGGTCTATAGAAGATAGTGTAGTCATGGAGGGTCTATAGAAGATAGTGTAGTCATGGAGGGTCTATAGAAGATAGTGTAGTCATGGAGGGTCTACAGAAGATAGTGTACTCGTGGAGGATCTATAGAAGATAGTGTAGTCATAGTGGGTCTATTGAAGACAGTGTAGTCATGGAGGGTCTATAGAAGATAGTGTAGTCATGGATGGTCTATAGAAGATAGTGTAGTCATGGAGGGTCTATAGAAGACAGTGTAGTCATGGAGCGTCTATAGAAGATAGTGTAGTCATGGAGGGTCTATAGAAGATAGTGTAGTCATGGAGGGTCTATAGAAAATAGTGTAGTCATGGAGGGTCTATAGAAGATAGTGTAGTCATGGAGGGTCTATAGAAGATAGTGTAGTCATGGAGGCTCTATAGAAGATAGTGTAGTCATGGAGGGTCTACAGAAGATAGTGTAGTCATGGGGGATCTATAGAAGATAGTGTAGTCATGGAGGGTCTATAGAAGATAGTGTAGTCATGGAAGATCTATAGAAGATGGTGTAGTCATGGAGGGTCTATAGAAGACAGTGTAGTCATGGAAGATCTATAGAAGATAGTGTAGTCATGGAGGGTCTATAGAAGATAGTGTAGTGATGGAGGGTCTATAGAAGACAGTGTAGTCATGGAGGGTCTATAGAAGACAGTGTAGTCATGGAAGATCTATAGAAGATAGTGTAGTCATGGAAGATCTATAGAAGATAGTGTAGTCATGGAGGGTCTATAGAAGACAGTGTAGTCATGGAAGATCTATAGAAGATAGTGTAGTCATGGAGTGTCTATAGAAGACAGTGTAGTCGTGGAAGATCTATAGAAGACAGTGTAGTCATGGGGGATCTATAGAAGATAGTGTAGTCATAGAAGTTCTATAGAAGACAGTGTAGTCATGGAAGATCTATAGAAGACAGTGTAGTCA
This sequence comes from Cepaea nemoralis, assembly GCA_014155875.1. Taxonomy (NCBI): domain Eukaryota; kingdom Metazoa; phylum Mollusca; class Gastropoda; order Stylommatophora; family Helicidae; genus Cepaea; species Cepaea nemoralis. Next base: position 238,303 of record JACEFZ010000227.1, read on the forward strand.
TGGGGGATCTATAGAAGATAGTGTAGTCATGGAAGATCTATAGAAGACAGTGTAGTCATGGAAGATCTATAGAAGATAGTGTAGTCATGGAGTGTCTATAGAAGACAGTGTAGTCATGGAAGATCTATAGAAGATAGTGTAGTCATGGAAGATCTATAGAAGACAGTGTAGTCATGGAAGATCTATAGAAGATAGTGTAGTCATGGTGGGTCTATAGAAGACAGTGTAGTCATGGAAGATCTATAGAAGATAGTGTAGTCATGGGGTGTCTATAGAAGACAGTGTAGTCATGGAAGATCTATAGAAGACAGTGTAGTCATGAGGGATCTATAGAAGATAGTGTAGTCATAGAAGGTCTATAGAAGACAGTGTAGTCATGGAAGATCTATAGAAGACAGTGTAGTCATGGGGGATCTATAGAAGATAGTGTAGTCATGGAAGATCTATAGAAGACAGTGTAGTCATGGAAGATCTATAGAAGATAGTGTAGTCATGGAGGGTCTATAGAAGACAGTGTAGTCATGGAAGATCTATAGAAGACAGTGTAGTCATGGAAGATCTATAGAAGACAGTGTAGTCATGGAAGATCTATAGAAGACAGTGTAGTCATGGGGGATTTATAGAAGATAGTGTAGTCATGGAGGATCTATAGAAGACAGTGTAGTCATGGAAGATCTATAGAAGACAGTGTAGTCATGGAAGATCTATAGAAGACAGTGTAGTCATGGGGGATCTATAGAAGATAGTGTAGTCATGGAAGATCTATAGAAGACAGTGTAGTCATGGGGGATTTATAGAAGATAGTGTAGTCATGGGGGATCTATAGAAGATAGTGTAGTCATGGAAGATCTAAAGAAGACAGTGTAGTCATGGAGGGTCTATAGAAGACAGTGTAGTCGTGGAGTGTCTATAGAAGACAGTGTAGTCATGGAGGGTCTATAGAAGACAGTGTAGTCGTGGAGTGTCTATAGAAGACAGTGTAGTCATGGAGGGTCTATAGAAGACAGTGTAGCAGAATGAATATCATATCAGTATTAGCTTAGGGGTGCAAGACTACAGCACGCTTGAGCATCCATATAGAACAGTAAGAAGGATGCTCAAGTCGTGACGTAGCTTGTGGTTGGGTGGTGACCACCAAGGACGAGGGAAGAGAAGACAACATCACGATTGATTTGTACTTGGATTTTGTATCGACCATCATGTGCAAATAAAGCCTGTTTTGAAATAACACAGCCGAACTTGTTGATCCTCTGTATACGCATTGTTACAGATGGAGAAGTGGTGCCGCATACAGGATCCGATTTTTTTACTTGAATGTCGCGTGAACAACGTGAAGTACGAAATGTCAACATGCCGCATGCTAAAGTGGACCAACCAACTTGTTGAGGTACGAACTAAATTTTAGACATTCATTAAATAAAAGGGAAAAAAAGTTCAAAATCGGACCAACTATAATTGAATCAAGGTCAAAATTTAAGCGTTTTTCAGACTACCTAAATTAAACTTACACACATCAAGATTTTTGAATGGAGTCATCTACATAACATGATTGCCTATGACTGTGGAGTTTTATCAAGCTGTTTTTAGTCAGAAATACTTGAAGCAACGTGATGTTTGTCGAATTGCTGTGAGGTTTGACTTGCATTATTACAGCCGTTAAGTAACCTTGTGTTGAAGGTCACACATTTACATACTAGCAAAGAAATCTCAAGACAGTTATAAACAACTCGAATTCAATAGAGAATTGGTTTAAAGGAGCTGTTTCCTTTTGTTATGTTCATTTAATATTGACTTTGAGAACCTGAAGAAAAATGAGAGCTCGTTTTAAGTCAACCGTATTGCTCCTTCAATTGGAAATTACGAGAAAATACAGTTGCGTTCGCTCATCTTGAACTCCAGCAAATCAAAATGTTTTCAACAAAAGCGAACATTTTAACAGGGTGTCGACCTGCTGAAGAGAAGACCTAAATTAAATCGTTCTATCGAGCTGGACTCGCTTTCAAGCCGACGCCTTGAAGAGCCTTGTTAGGGTGAAAAGAAACTGCAAGTCTGGTAGGGGCCCGACCAGGGGCTGACAGTGAAATTGAAAGTAACGAAACCTGAGACGCTGGAAGAAGAATATCACTGAAGTCACGTTTGGATAGCTACTAAATAATACGAACTCCAGACGTTTGAGTTATACAGGAACCGTGACAAGGGAAATTTTTAAAGAACGTACGTGAATTCACGCTTCTCTGGGAGCAAGGAAAGACATGCTTGACGGTAATTAATTAAAGTATAACTTCTATGAGAACATTTTTTAATGTGATTTTAATAAGATCATTTAGATAAATTGTTATAAATGTGAATTTGCTTGTATAGGTGTATAGTAGAATATTTCAGCATGGCAGAAGAAGGTTCACTGACACAAGTTTTGACTGGGGTAGGAACGGTAATATGTAAACTAAACACAGTCATGAAACAACAAGGAATGGCAGCTGAAATTGTTAAATTTAGCGGACAGGCAAACGATTTTAAGAAGTGGATAACTTCAATAGAGAAATATGCATATTTGGTGTCAGCATCAGATGAAGAGAAAATGAAACTTGCTTATCAGGGAGCAAAAGAACCGGTTTCTGATCATATCAGAAGAAAATTAGAAGCTAGGGTAGATGAGACATGGGAGCAGTTCAAGGACGATTTAGCCCATAAGTACGCTGAAATAACGGACCCACAACATGCGTTTTCGGTGTTAAGACAGTCCAAACAAAACACTGGAGAAACTGTACAATTGTTCAGCGATAGGTTGATTAACCTGGCTGAAGAAGCATTCTTAAGACAGAACGTACGAGGAGAAGAGGTGGAGCGGATGTTGGTCGGGATTTTTGTAGATGGTATAAAATCAGATGGACTGAAATTTAAGCTGATGAGGGAAAATCTTGAGAGATTATCACAAGCTGTAGATATAGCATTACAAGAGGAGAACTTGAGACGTAGATTTAGATTGAGAGTAGGACGAGAAATAGGTACCAGTCGAGAAGATAGGATTGAAGAGCCCATAGAGATAGGACAAACAAGGTTCGGATGGAATAGGAGAGGAGGTATACAGACATTGCAAGGTAGTAATAGAAATGCTTATGATGAAAGAAGACAAATGAGAAATCCTACAAGTGCGACGGTAGGGAACACAAATAACACAAATATAGTCTGTTGGTCTTGTGGCCAACGTGGACACATTTTTCGCTTCTGTGGTAACAGGCGTGTCCAGTCGAATCCACAAAGTAGAAATGGCAATAGCAGATTAAATAGGAATGTTGAAGATAGACACAGAAGTTTTACAAGTACAAGAACGCAGGAAAACCGACGCCCTACCTATTAAATAGGACCTGTAGTAGGAGGGAAAATAATAAGGTCCCAAGATTTAAAGAATATTTTAATAACAGGTATAGTAGGACGAGTAGAGAATACTTTCAACTAGATGAAATCAAACAGTTTACAGAGAATAAAACAGATCCTAGCTCATGTATAATAGAAATAGGAAAATATAGAGTTCGTACATTAATTGATTCGGGAGCTCAGGTTAGTGTAATCAAAGAAAGTTTTTTATATAAAATAATGAGAAATTGCAGAATATTTAGGAGTCATAATAATCTTCACTCTGTTACAGGACAAAATTTACAAGTAGTTGGCCAAACAATAATAAATCTTAAATTGGGGGGAGTCAACATAAGACATCTTTTCCATGTAGTGAAAGATTTAAATAGAAATATGCTTATAGGTAGAGATTTTCAAATAAAAAATGGTTTAAGACTTATGTTTGATCTACATAATTAAAATTCAAGGAAGTGTACGTAGATTTAGAGGAGGACATGCATATATCAGCACTGGTTAGAGTTAAAATGTCTACGACGTTAAAACCACAGTCGGTTAATTTGATACAGGCAAAGGTTAAAAGAAATCCATATTATTTAGCAGGACACACAGTTAGAATCACTGAATTGCAAAGGGAGGTAATTGATGAGCCTGGTCTAGAAGTTCCGGATGGAATAATATCATTAGATAAACATTTAACTTTTCCAGTAATGATTATTAACAACACAGGTAGAGAAATTAAATTATACAGAGGATGTGTAATAGCCAAAGTAGAACATAACATTAATGACATATTAGCAACAGATAGAGTAGAAATGCCGGGAATAAATTATTCAGAAACTCCTAGTGAAAGAATTAATAACAGACGCAGACGCGAAAGAAAAGGGAACGTGCAGAAGGATGAATTGATCCATCCATTCAGAAGAAATACAGCCCAAATACATTCACTAGACAAAATAACAAGAGAGCAAGAATTGTTGGCACAGTTAAAAACTCCACCAGAAAATAAGAAAGTATTAGAACAACTTATAAAAGAGAATCAGGATGTATTTGCAATTAATGATTTAGAATTGGGAAGGACAAAAACAGTTACGATGGAAATAGATACTGGAGATCATCCACCAATTAGTTTAAAACCTTATAGAACTTCCCTAAGAAATAGAGAAATTGTTGAAAAGGCAATAGAAGATATGTTGAAAGCAGGAATAATAACAAGATCGAAGTCAGAATGGCCATCTCCGATAGTAATTGTGACCAAAGCTGATGGTTCACATCGATTCTGCTGCGACTACCGGGCGTTGAACAAAATCACTAAAAATATAGCGTACCCATTACCGGTGATTGACGATATTTTGGGCTTACTTAATGGGTCTACTTTCTTTACCACGTTAGATGCAAGATCAGGATTTTGGTGTATACCTATGTCCCCAGACGCCCAGAAAAAGAGTGCTTTTTGTACACACGCAGGTTCTTACGAATTCTTACGAATGCCTTTTGGAGTACGTAAGCGCCCTATTATTATATGCTATTAATAAATCAAGTATTAGAGGGTATGCAAAAGTTTGCATTGGCATACATAGATGACATTTTAATTTATACAGCAGGAGATGTAGATGATCACTTAAAACATGTAAAATTAGTATTCGACAGATTAAGAATACATGATGTCAAACTGAAGCTCAGTAAATGCGAATTTTTATAAACAGAAACAAAGTATTTGGGGTATATTATTAATAGAGACGGAATTAAACCAGATCAGAATAAGGTAAAGGTTATTAAAGAACTACCGCCTCCAACTAACGTAAAAGAAGTTCGTGCGTTTATCGGAACCTGTGGGTATTATCGGCGTTTCATTCCAGGGATCTCAAAAATAGCAGAGCCTATTACTAACTTAACTGGCAAATACGCTAAATTTAAGTGGGATGATGAATGTCAAAAAGCGTTCGAGTTTTTAAAAAAATAGCTTAACAGTAGTGCCACTATTGACATATCCAGATTTGAATAAACAGTTAATATTATATACAGATGCTTCAGATAATGCTATAGGAGCGTGTTTGGTTCAACCATATGAAGGAAAAGAATCTGGAATACCAGGGGTTAAAAATTAAAGGCCAATCTATTTCTTGTCTCATAAACTTAGCAGGTCTCAGCGGAAATGGTCGACTATTGAGAAGGAGGCTTATGCTATTCATTATGCTCTTCAGAAACTTAACTGCTATCTACATAACGCAAATTTCATTATTAGAACTGACCACATGCCTTTAAAATCTTTGTTAGAAGCTCCAGTGCAGAACAGGAAAATACAGACATGGGCGTTGAATCTACAGGGATACAATACTAGAATAGAATACATACCAGGTAGGAACAACACATGTGCAGATCTATTGTCTAGAATCCCGTATCCACAGTCATCAGGAAACTCGGAAGACGAAAGTGAACCGGAGATAGACGACCGAAACTGGCAAGTAAATATATTAGATTCTGCCATAATAAGTAGAGAAGATTTTGAGAGTTTACTGTCGGATCAGAGTCTGAACCTAGAGCAGAAGACCCACATTTAGCACAATTTAATATGAAAGAAGAACAAGAATTAAATCCAAAAGTCTTAGAAATAAAACAGAAATTAAAAGAAACGGATGAGAATAAGTATAAGAAGAATTATTTAGTTTTGCAAGAGGATGAACAGTTATATTACATGAGTGAAAGAAACGAACAGCTAAGGAAATATATTCCAAAACATTTGGAAAGTGAAGTTTTAAAAGCATAGCATGATGAGAATGGTCATCTCGGTCGTGATAAATTAGTGAAAGCACTTACGAATAAATATTATTGGCCGAATTTATTTAAAACTGCTTGTAAATATGTCGATACGTGTGAAAGATGCAGATTAAGGAATATGAAAACAATTAAGTGTCCCTTACAAGATACAGATATTCCTCAGTTTCCAGTGCAAAACGTTAGTTTAGATATATCAGGTCCTCACCCGAGAACATTATCAGGGAACGTATATGTAATTCATATGGTTGACGTCTACAGTCTCTGGCCGGAAGTTTATGCAATCCCAGATAAGAGCGCAGATACTATCATTAATATTTTTTTACAGGAATTCGTACCAAGATTTAGTTGCCCACAGATTGTACTCACGGATAATGGTAAAGAATTTGTGAATAAGAAATTCGAAAAGTTATTAAAAGATTTGAATATAAAACATATAAAGACCTCATACTATAGACCTTCTTCAAATGCTAAGAACGAAAGACAACATAGAACATTGTACGATATTATAGCAAAGATTGTCGATGAACATGAAAAAGATTGGGATCTATTCCTAGGACCTGCGCTTAGCGCTATACGCACAAATCAAAATGAGAGCACAGGGTTTTCACCATTTTATTTATTACACGGGAGAGAGCCAATACTACCCATAGATAATCTGTTAAAACCAAGACGTAAATATATGGGGGAAGACTTTCAAGAGGTCATCATACAAGAAATGCATAAAGCACATGTAAGATTAAAGAACAGTATAATTAAAGCTAGAGAAAGACAGAAAAAGTACAGAAACGTGAATATAAAATTACAGGAATTCAAAGTAGGTGATAGAGTTTATTATAAGAAGCATAGAAGGAACTCTAAGTTTGATGCTCGTTGGGTTCCAGGTTATTACATTTTAGAAAAGCTAGGAAATGTATCGTACAGTATAAAGAACCAGATCACGGGACATATAGCAAGGGCACACGTAGAGCACTTAAGAAGAGATAATGATGATAAGGGAAATAATAATTATAATAATTATTATTATTCAGACACCGGATACTTAGATGAACAAGTCGTCAGAAGAGCTACAATACCCCCAGATTTTAGAAAAGATCCAGCACAAAGTCAATTAATAACAACTCCAGTTTGTGATGATACTCAAGAACAGACAATACCGAAAACGATAGAAGAAACAAATATGAATGAGGGTCATTATGATAGTATAGAATCTATGGAAGAAGAGATAGGTGCTCCATTTAAAAATACTAGACAAGCAACGAAAAGGAGAATAGAGAGACAGGGAGAAAGAGAAGTGAAAAGACAGAGAAGAATTAGGGAAAATTCATCAAGCGACGAATATATACCGCTATTAGAAAGGTCGTTATGAAACGATGATAAAAAAAATTAGATTGGATATAGAAAAAAAAAAGATTGGCAGCTGCTAGTAATAGACATACAGATGAAGAAGAAATGGATGAAAATTCTGAATCAAATAGTAGTATGGAAGAAAGTAATACTTTATACGAAGAAGAAGATATTGATGTGGAGATAGCACTTATTCAAAGGAACTTGGAGTTACTGAAGAAATGGAAACGTAGGAAATAAATTGATAGAAAATACTGCAGATAGCAAGATATAAATTTCATGATTTAAAAAGGAAAATGATACTTGAGGATGTATATGACACATTTGTTATGGAAAAGGGTTCTATTGATACTTATAATGAGTTGTCTTGAAGAATAGACATAATTAGGTATTAAGATAACTAATATGGATGTAAATTCGAGTGAGGTATATTTTTTTTACTGTAATTTTATTGCCAATTGATTTTATGGTTTGACTTCTTGAAAATAAGTTATTGTTAGTCCATAAAAGAGACTAACAATAGATAGGATGTATGTTATATTATTTTAAAATATGTTTTTCTTTGAATGAGTTAATACCTTTAATTGATATGAGGGGAAACATAAATGATGTATAAAAACTTGGGGGGGGGGGGGGGGGGGGGTATGATGTCCTGTTGTGATTTTATTTCGCTTAACTCATAATTTAAGTGAATTGTCTTGTGTGTTAAATAAGAATTACCTTGTTTATAAATATGTTAGAAATCAGTTAAGTTGAGTTTAAATTATAAACAGTTATGATTTTGTCCAGTATAAAAACAATACACGGGACTTTATATAGAACCCTTCGTTCAGAAAATAGTAATAAACTACTGAGGACTAGTAGAGAGACACATTATCTTTGCGAATAATATGTTCATGGGTATATTCTGTTGCTGTGATAATCAGCATAAAGAGGTTGATATGGCTATGAAGTATTAGAAACATATGCCGGGGATGGTTATGGGAAAGTTAAAATAGGAGTTGCATTAAAGTCAGCATCAATTGAAGATATATGGATTGGATACCATATTATGAGTAACGATATGATAGTTGGTTAATAGAGAATAGATAAAAAGGGGGCTGTGAATGGCAGCATATAAGGTTGGGTATATGGAATAGATAAACAAGGAGGCGTGTCATGGGATGTGAGGGGGCAAAATATAGGAGCTGTGAAAAAACAGCGTTAATTAATTTAAAATGTTCATGGAATATGAACATTGGTTCATTGTTGAAGGTGAGATAAGTGAAATATAGACAAGGTTGTGGATGGCAATATAAATGTTGAGTATATAAAAGAAAACTTAGATCAACTTAATTTATAGTGAACAGAGATGTATTTTAAAAATCCTTTTACAAAAGTTTTTTCGTTGGCAAGAGAGGTAAATGTGATTGTGTTGACTATTTCCTTATACTTTTCATAAATTGGGTGCGCACCCCTTCCTTACTTTTTTTTTTAACTACATCTTTTCTGTCTATCCTGTGTTGTGTGGATGAGAAATTTCATAATGTCAAGTGTACGATAACGATTGATACGAGCCATTCTTATGATATATATATATTTTGTAAAGAAACTTTGAAGAGCCAGAAACGAAGAAGAAATATAACTTCATAGTGGTTTGCTATCTGGTACAATTGGAAGGAAATATTCACCTAAAATAGAGTTAGTTTGGGGCGGCTTAGAGAAATTATGGGAGGTAAGGAGAGAAGGTGTAGGATAAAGGGGTTAGGAGTTAAGACTTTTGAAGAAGAAAAGTCTTTTAAAAGACAGGGAGGTGTAGCAGAATGAATATCATATCAGTATTAGCTTAGGGGTGCAAGACTACAGCACGCTTGAGCATCCATATAGAACAGTAAGAAGGATGCTCAAGTCGTGACGTAGCTTGTGGTTGGGTGGTGACCACCAAGGACGAGGGAAGAGAAGACAACATCACGATTGATTTGTACTTGGATTTTGTATCGACCATCATGTGCAAATAAAGCCTGTTTTGAAATAACACAGCCGAACTTGTTGATCCTCTGTATACGCATTGTTACAACAGTGTAGTCATGGAAGATCTATAGAAGATAGTGTAGTCATGGAAGATCTATAGAAGATAGTGTAGTCATGGAAGATCTATAGAAGATAGTGTAGTGATGGAGGGTCTATAGAAGACAGTGTAGTCATGGAAGATCTATAGAAGATAGTGTAGTCATTGAGGGTCTATAGAAGACAGTGTAGTCATGGAAGATCTATAGACGATAGTGTAGTCATGGAGGGTCTATAGAAGACAGTGTAGTCATGGAAGATCTATAGAAGATAGTGTAGTCATGGAGGGTCTATAGAAGATAGTGTAGTCATGGAGGGTCTATAGAAGATAGTGTAGTCATGGAGGGTCTATTGAAGATAGTGTAGTCATGGAGGATCTATTGAAGATAGTGTAGTCATGGAGGATCTATTGAAGACAGTGTAGTCATGGAGGGTCTATAGAGGATAGTGTAGTCGTGGAGTGTCTATAGAAGACAGTGTAGTCATGGAGGGTCTATAGAAGATAGTGTAGTCATGGAGGGTCTATAGAAGACAGTATATTGATGGAGGGTCTATAGAAGACAGTGTAGTCATGGAGGGTCTATAGAAGATAGTGTAGTCGTGGAGTGTCTATAGAAGACAGTGTTGTCATGGAGGGTCTATAGAAGATAGTGTAGTCATGGAGGGTCTATAGAAGACAGTATATTGATGGAGGGTCTATAGAAGACAGTGTAGTCATGGAGGGTCTATAGAAGATAGTGTAGTCATGGAAGATCTATAGAAGATAGTGTAGTGATGGAGGGTCTATAGAAGACAGTGTAGTCATGGAAGATCTATAGAAGATAGTGTAGTCATGGAGGGTCTATAGAAGATAGTGTAGTCATGGAGGATCTATTGAAGATAGTGTAGTCATGGAGGATCTATTGAAGATAGTGTAGTCATGGAGGGTCTATAGAAGATAGTGTAGTCATGGAGGGTCTATAGAAGATAGTGTAGTCATGGAGGGTCTATAGAAGACAGTATAGTGATGGAGAGTCTATAGAAGGCAGTGTAGTCATGGAGGGTCTATAGAAGACAGTGTAGTCATGGAGGGTCTATAGAAGATAGTGTAGTCATGGAGGGTCTATAGAAGATAGTGTAGTCATGGAGGGTCTATAGAAGATAGTGTTGTCATGGAGGATCTATAGAAGATAGTGTTGTCATGGGGGATCTATAGAAGATAGTGTAGTCATGAAGTGTCTATAGAAGACAGTGTAGTCATGGAGGGTCTATAGAAGACAAGGTAATCAGTCATGCAGGATCTAGAGAAGACAAACAGCATAGTCATGGGGGTTGGGGGGGGGGGGGGGGGGGGGTTCATAAAACAGTGCAGGTCAAGCAGGAAACTAAAGTTCACTCTAAAATCAAAACGAGTAGAAGCATGAGGTAAACACACATCTAAATCAACTATATTCTGTTTAAAACAACGTGTATTGTGTTTGTCTCTGTCTATAGAAGACAAGGTAATCTGTCATGCAGGATCTAGAGAAGACAAACAGCATAGTCATGGGGGTTGGGGGGGGGGGGGGGGTTCATAAAACAGTGCAGGTCAAGCAGGAAACTAAAGTTCACTCTAAAATCAAAACGAGTAGAAGCATGAGGTAAACACACATCTAAATCAACTATATTCTGTTTAAAACAACGTGTATTGTGTTTGTCTCTGTCTAATTACTACGGCAAGTTCTGTTATTTAAAGCTACCAATATCTGAGAAGAACAAAGTTAAGAACCGACACCACAGCACTCAGGACATTCAAATACATGCTCCATCATCACCCTCAACAGCCAGCAAAGAGTCCCAATACTAATGATACCTGTTGCAGTCTTATTATGTGTCCGCCTGGCCTTTAAAGGAAGTACTTTGTACTGGAAAGACCCGCTGGCCAATCCCGAGGCCACCATTCTAAGTAATTCTGGTGTATATGTTCTGTATACATGATCTCACAGGGCCCTGGTCACTTCCGCTTTATCATGTTTTAATATCAAACCTCTAGGTGCAGACCCAGACAATCTGTCCGCCTGTTCGTTTCCCACCACACCAGCATATCCTAAGGGAACAGTTTCAACAGATGCTCTTTATCTTTCAATTGTTTAATGGAAGTCTGGGAGGCTGGGCGAAGCATGCCAGCCTCCACCTTTCTCAGCATGCTCTGTGATCATGTTACAGTCACGACATCTGAGGTAAAAACGGTTAAGATGCGGCAATGACAGATAGCCCCGTGTTCAAAATGTGCCGAGGTCAGCCTTAGAATAGAGCTAGGAATTTCTCGAAAACCAAGAATACATAATCAAATCACACGCCCCCTTTATCTCTTGGTTAGTGACATCGGCTACCAAGCCTTCACGGGTTTAGACGGTTGAAAAAGGAAGACGGCCGTCTTCATTCCACCGTGTTTTATCGCATATGGCTCGGTCTCTTTCCTCAGAGTCGTCTGCCCAAAGGATGAACTCTGTAGTTCCAGCGAAGACCCGAAGAAGCCTCCGAAAATAATTACATTCGTGAACAGAATGACGTGGCCCGGAATCGAACCCACAACCTCCTGAGCGCGAGGCAGACGATGTAACCGACTGGCCAGACTCCCAGTCTTAGAAGCGCCCACGTTTATTAAACGTCTTAGCAAAGCTATACTTTAGAAATGATCACTAAAAGTATGAATCATTGTTATAAACGGTTCCACCGGGGTCCCGAGAACGAACGAACGAACGAACGAACGAACAGACTTTATTTTCAAAGGGTTAAGAATTGGGCACGCAGGCCCGTCAGGTCCCCACGCCCCTATATGTCATTCGGATGACTGCCTCTGCTTGTGGCCCTAACAGGATAAAGTACAAATACTACACTTTGATCTTTGCCAAGAGCCCGAGAAGTATTCATCTCTATATATAAAATGCAATGTATGTATGTATTTATGTCCGTCCGTTATTTATGCGTTCGCGAACGATCCATCCGATTTAGATGAACTTTTCTACACGTCTTCTTCTCATTCCAGTGCAACCAACTGTCATAGTTTTTAGTGTACAATACTAACATTCTTACTAAAATTTAATATTTAAATTTACATGACTTAACATAAGAAAAATTAAATAAAGGGACATAACATTTAGTAACATTGCTATATCTTAGGTTAAGTCCTCTGGCTAATAAAATAGATAGATAGATAGATAGATAGATAGATAGATAGATAGATAGATAGATAGATAGATAGATAGATAGATAGATAGATAGATAGATACATACATACATATATAGATACATAGATAGATACATAGATACATAGATAGATACATAGAAAGACAGACAGACAGACAGACAGACAGACAGACAGGCAGACAGGCAGGCAGGCAGATAGATAGATAGATAGATAGATAGATAGATAGATAGATAGATAGATAGATAGATAGATAGATAGATAGATAGATAGATAGATAGATAGATAGATAGATAGATAGATAGATAGATAGATAGATAGATAGAGATAGATAGATAGATAGATAAATAGATAGATAGATAGATAGATAGATAGATAGATAGATAGATAGATAGATAGATAGATAGATAGATAGATAGATAGATAGATAGATAGATAGATAGATAGATAGATAGATAGATAGATAGATCCCCGCCAGGACCTGGGCGAAGCCGGGCCGGGTCAGCTAGTTAAGTTATAACTGTTTCACACCCATACTTCCCATTAACCGCCATCCATTTTTGTTTGGTCGAAGCCTACTTTTTTGTTTGAAAACGAATATGTTAACTGTCCATTCGTGCAGGGAAGGCGCATCAAAGGAGACGACACAATTTCTTCCGGTCACTAGCATCTGCTGGCAGCCTGGAACCTGTCTCAACCACACCACACAACACGCGACCAGTAATTACAGCTTTATTGTGGGTACCAATCATTCACGGGCAGCCTGCTGACACGAACCTTAAAGAGTAGTTTCCCTTTTCATGGCTTGTTTCCCCTTTTAAAATTTCTTTTCCGGGTTCATTCTACTAGTGAAGGTTAAATTTTAGCAGTAAAAAGATCAGATGTTTAGAATTAATGTAAAAATGTCTTGAGCTCACGGATTTGGAATTCTAAGATTAATTTTAGTTAGTTTGGTATTAAATGGGTAATCTATCTATCTATCTATCTATCTATCTATCTATCTATCTATCTATCTATCTATCTATCTATCTGTCTGTCTGTCTGTCTGTCTGTCTGTCTGTCTGTCTGTCTGTCTGTCTGTCTGTCTGTCTGTCTGTCTGTCTGTCTGTCTGTCTGTCTGTCTGTCTGTCTGTCTGTCTGTCTGTCTGTCTGTCTGTCTGTCTGTCTGTCTGTCTGTCTGTCTGTCTGTCTGTCTGTCTGTCTGTCTGTCTGTCTGTCTGTCTGTCTGTCTGTCTGTCTGTCTGTCTGTCTGTCTGTCTGTCTGTCTGTCTGTCTGTCTGTCTGTCTGTCTGTCTGTCTGTCTGTCTGTCTGTCTGTCTGTATGCCAACTGATGTTATAATTTATAACATGAACACATGTACATCACTGTAGAGTGGGTGAGAGAGTTAGGGAGTATGAGTGTGAGAGAGAGAGAGAGAGAGAGAGAGAGAGAGAGAGAGAGAGAGAGAGAGATAGAGAGAGAGAGAGTTAATGAATGTGAATGTGTGTGTGTGTGTATATCTGTGTAATGAAGAGAGAGAGAGAGAGAGAGAGAGAGAGAGAGAGAGAGAGAGAGAGAGCGAGAGAGAGAGAGAGAGAAAGAGAGAGAGAGAGAGAGAGAGAGAGAGAGAGAGAGAGAGAGAGAGAGAGAGAGAGAGTTGAGTGCACGCATGTCCTGTAAAATGCCATTCCATATTTTTTGTGTATTTTTATCTTTCACATTATCATTTTGTATGTATGCCACTTGATTTTATCATGTATAATATAACATTTCTGTAATGTGAGTGAGAGCGTTAGTGAGTGGGGGAGAGAGATAGAAAGAGAGAGACAGAGAGAGAGAGAGAGAGAGAGAGAGAGAGAGAGAGAGAGAGAGAGAGAGAGAGAGAGAGAGAGAGAGAGAGAGAGAGAGAGAGAGAGTTGAATTGCATCACCAATTTTTTACGCTACACAATGTATATGTACATTTTTTTTCCCATTTCTTACAATTTTTGCGAGAATGCTCACGACAATCGTCAGTGTCTCAACTGTGTGTAAAGTGTGGGAGTTTGTTCTTATTAGTTTCAGTGATCATGTGAGGCATCATGTATGTGTCTAGATGTGAGGATGTGTGTGTGGGTGTGTATGTGAGGGATGTGTGTGTGGGGTGTGGGGAATGTATGTGTGGAGGGTTGTGTGTGGGGATGTGTGTGGGTTGATGGGTGATGTGTGGATGGGTGAAGGGATGTGTGGTCGGTGGGGATGTATGTTGTGTGTGAGGGATGTGTGTGTGGGTGGGGATATTTGGGAGGATGGTTGGAAGTATGTGGGTGTTGGTAGGTTGGGGGTGTGGGTAGGGAATGTGTATTTGGATGGGTGAATGGGTGTGTGGAGATGTGTGTGGGTTGGGGGATGGGTGTGTGATGGGTGTGGGGATGGGTGTGGGGGTTGGGTTGTGGGGGTGTGTCTGTGAGTGGGATATGTATGTGAGGGTGGAAGTGTGTGAGTTTGGATGGGGTAAATGTGACTGGGTGGAGGATTATGTGTGGCCGGTGAGGATGTTTGTAGGTGGAGGATATGTGGGTGGGTGGGGAGATGTGTGTGTGGGTGAGAGATGTGTGGTCAGGGATGTGTATGGGGAATGCATGTGGGGGATCTGTGTGTGGCGGGAATGTGTTTATAGGCGGGGTGCTGTGTGGGAGAGGAGATGTGTGAGGGGTGGCGGGTGTGGGATATGCGGTTGGATGAATGATGTATGTGAGGATGGGGATGTGTGTTTGGCTAGGTGGTTTGGTTGTGTGTGTGTGGGAGGGTAGACGAGAGATACATATGTTGATGGGTGGGTGGGTGATGTGTGGGTGTGAGTGGTTGATGGATGAGTACGTGTTTGGGTGGATGTGTGTAAGAGATGAGTGTATGGGTGGGGGATGTGTGTTTGGATGAGAAGATGTGTGTGAGCGGCGGATGTGTGTTGGTGGGATATATGTGGGTGGTGGGGTGTGTTTGGGTGGGAGATGTGTGTTTTTGGATGAAGAATGTGTTGGTGGGTGGGGATGTGTGTATGGGTGTGGGGATATGTGTGTGTGGGTGTATGGGTGGTGAGATGTGTAGTTAAGGGATGTGTGATTGTGGATTGGAGATCGGGGGGAGGGGGTGGTTGGCGAGTGGGTGGTTGGAGGATGTGTAGGAGGTTTAGTGTGCGTAGGTTTGGGGTGGGTGCGTGATGTGTGTGTGTGGGTTCGAGATGTGTGGGTGGGGAAAATTGTGTGGGTGGGTGCGGGTTTTGTATGTGCGTGGGTGTTTGGTATGTGGTTGGGGGATGTGTGTTATGCTCAGTAGTTGGGGTGTGTGGTTGGGGTGTGTGGTTGGGTGGTGGAGGATATGTGGGTGGGTGAGTGTTGGTAGGTTATGGGATGGGTGGAGGATGTGTGCGTGTGGGTGGGGAGATGTGTGAAGGTGGGGGGATGTGTGGGTAGATGATGGATGGGTGGATGCATGCATGTGTTCCTGGGTTTGTGTGTGGGTGGGTGGGGATGTGTGTGGAGGGATGTGTGGTGGGTGGGAGATGTGTGTATGTGTGGGGAGATGATATATGTGGGGGTGTGTGTGGTATGTGTGGGTTGGGGGATGGGTGGATGGGTGGGGGAATGTATGTGCCTGTGGGTATGTGTGTGGTTGGGTAGTGGATGTGTGTGTGTGGGACACGTGGATGGAAAGAGAATGGGTGGGTGGGTGGGTGGGGGATTTGTCTCATAACATGGCAACATGCATTGTTTATGTTTACAATATTCATTTGACAATGTGTGTTTATTTTCCTAGGTGAATGCACTATGCACTGATGAACGAAAGATGAGTGATTGGAAGGGCCGAATGAAAGACGGGCCTGCGTGCACAATTTGTTACCCTTTGAAAATAAAGTTCGTTCGTTCTGTCTGTCTGTCTGTCTGTCTGTCTGTCTGTCTGTCTATATCTGTCTGTATGTCTGTCTATTCATTCGCAGGTCCGTCTGTCTGTCTTGGTATTTGTCTGTCGATTAATCAGTTTGTCTCTCTGTCTGCTTATCTCTTTCTCTCTCTCTCTCTCTATATATATATATATATGAGTATGTGGCTACTTTAGTATACTTGTATACATTTCTAAATACTTATATAGTTATATACCCAGGAAGATCACAGCGCTCGCTCGTATAGTTCCGGTGTGCTTATGGCGGAGTAGGTCCTTAAGCCCCTACATCGGTTTTTAAATTGGATTTCTCGTTCATAAAGCAACGGCAAACTACTGCACGTAAAATTGCCTAAAAATCCAACCTGAGGTTGATTGGAGCGTTCTGCAAAGGACAAGCAACACACATGCATCATGCATGCATACCCGTATAAACACATATCCGCGGGTGCGCACGCACACATACACGCACGCACACTCACACACACACAATCACATACACACACACACAAACACACACACACACAAACACCCACACACACACACACACACACACACAAACACACACACACACATACACACACATACGCACACATATGTTGCAGTCGAATATATCCAACATAAACAGACGCAACAGATAAAAGTTGGCATCTCTTTGCAGTGTAATCAGAGAAGACAGTTATAGGATTCGGGGACAATAACTGAGTCTAAACCACAGGTTAAGAAAGGCGTAGTTCTGGCCCCTGAAATGGTAGTTTGTTTACAAACTGGCTGCCGATAGGCGATAGGGCACGCGGGGTTTAGGTAGCTGTATGTTTGTGTTTATGATCTGTAACATTTCCTGAGTCAGGGGAGATAAGCAGATGGCTTCATGCAGGGGTTCTCATCATTTAAGCCCGGAGTATCAATAGGAAGGACAGTTCTGACATAACTATGATGCGGAAAGCCAGGCAATCTGGATTGCAGCAGAGAAATTACTGAATACTAACCCTGGTGATTTGCTGTCTATTGCGCCAATCCACATGTGCACATGGCTGATTCGCAACTCTTGAATGTTGCATAAATGTGGTTGTGTCTCTATTGTCGTCTGTTCTGAGGTGCAGTCTAATGATTTGTTCCGGTCTGTCCATGAAACGGTAATCGTCTTGTGCTGGTGTTGGTGACTTTCAGATCAATTTCAAGATTCTTTTCTTTTGATGGTACGTGACAGGTGCATCATACTGTTCTTGTGTTTAAAAAAGTTAGTTGCAGATCCTTTACAGGGCGTAGCAGTCAACCCCAGCATTTCTTGGTTGTTCGTGTTTCCTGAGCAAGTTTATGTAGGTACTTTAGGAACATTTTCTAAATTGCTTTTTTTCTTATATAACTGCATAGTTGGATACCTCTTGACATTACAAATCCAACGATACCTTATTCAAGTCTGTACGTCAATTGTAAGCTGAGATATTAATTTGTGTATGTCAGTTTATATTTAACATTGGCATATTGGTAACCCACTCTGGAAAGTGTGACTACAAAACACGTAAGCTAAGGGCAGATAACTGCTCTTGGTTTTTTTGCATTAGGGGGATAACTCAGGTTTTTATTTTGAACGCAAAATTCAAATGAAAACCTCAAACTCCCTCTTCCTCCAGCCTCTTCCTCCACTCCTAAATACTAGAATGGGTGGTGAATGCAAACGTGCATCATAATAATCTCGTCGCTCTGAATAATCCATACGAATATTAAATGATCATCGCTGTATTATGACACGGAAACCGCTATATTCCCGTCATTGAAATATAACATGACGCATCTTAGCATACGATCTTAATAATTTCTGTTTGGGATTACCCCGTCGACTAAAATATTTGAAAATTTCACAGTACGCGTAAGAATGGACGCTCAATTTAATTATTTATACTAAATCAAGCGGCAACGTCTATATAACGAGTACTATATATATATATATATATATATATATATATATATATATATATATATATATATATATATATATATATATATATATATATATATATATATATATCCTTAGTACCGGGGAACAATAACAAGAAAACGTAAATCGCCGTTTGAAACATCGCCGGCAACGTTCGGTAACTGAAAATGTAGTACCTAAGTTTATGTTCAGTAGTTTGCTATTGTATTCTGAACGACCGGCGCCCGTACCATTTGATAAAAAACCAACGTAAGGCGCTCTTCTGTTGCTCCCTCCTTATGAGTGTTGGTTGCTTTGTTATGTACCCGTGGAAGTATGTATGTGTGTTGTATATGTTTGGGTCTGTGTTTATGTGCCTGTGTCAGAGCAAGCATGTATGTATGCTCGTGAATGCGTGTAAGTGTCAGAGAATGCATGTGTGTGTATGCGTGTGCATGTGTTTATGAGTGTAAATGTTTGTTTTCGCGTCTGGTATGCACGTTTTGTTGTGCGCCTGGATTGTGTATGTTTTCGATTTTGTGCTTGTAAACGTGCTAATCCGCATATATGTTTGCCAGTGCATCTGTGTTTCCGTGTCTGCACGAGTGGTTGTGTATTTGTATGTGTATGTGTGTTTGTTTCTAGTTTTTATATTTTCTCCCTTTGAACTCAGCTATAATCCCATACAGTGCTACTACTTCTAGTACACTTGACTTATTTTTTGCGTGTGTCATGTGTACAAGGCCAATTTTTCTTATATCGCAGCGCAGCCGATTAAGTTGTAAATAAAACGGAGCTATCACACACACACACACACACATACACACACACACACACACACACACACACACACACACACACACAAAGACATAAATAATTCTTAATAAAGACTGCGAATTTCCACCGACAAATAAATTGTTTATCTCAAGCGATAACTAAGTTTAGCGCTCAATAAGAAATGCTGTAGAATAATAGAACAGACATTGAATGATCTTCGAATGATTTTTGAACCAAATAAAGCAAAAGGCATTAAATGCTCCGGTAAAGATTTACTGATCACTACTGTCCCTGGTTACTTTATAATTCGCTTGCAACGTCAAAGAAGCGTCAGTAAGTACAGCTATAACCTCAACCACACATTCTTAGAACCGCTGATTACGAAAAAACACTACTCCGGCTACTGTAGTATCGAAGTCGAAACTCCGTAAGCACAAATAATATTACATCTCCCGGGAAATTCTTCATAATCGATTTCGCCCAGGGTGTAAAGGCCACGGGACACGACACTTTTGGAAGCCATCAAGCCAATGTAATGTAGCATCACTTGAGGCCTGATAGTCTTAAGTGCTACAGATCTCTGTTTAGTAAACAGAAGCGTCGAGAAATCTACCACTGCTGACAAGAGTTGCTGGCTGGCGACTGAGAGATCGGGAACAGTGTTAGGGCGGTGAGCGGGGAAGCAGATAAGCTGATGGTAGTGTTGGGTTGGGCTCAGTTCCAACCAGAGTGGGCGTTATCGACTTATTTTTTTTTTAAATCTTGTGATGATAGGAATGTGGAGAGAGATAAAGAGAGAAAGAGAGGGAGTGTGTGTTTGAGTGTGATACTGAGAGAGAGAGAGAGAGAGAGCGAGAGAGAGAGAGAGAGAGAGAGAGAGAGAGAGAGAGAGAGAGAGAGAGAGAGAGAGAGAGAGAGAGAGAGAGAGAGAGAGAGAGAGATACAGAGAGAGAAGGACACCGGTTTTTTTCCATGAGGGATAGGTTTTCAACTCGTTTTTGTTTCAAGAGACATGTAATAGTAGATTGTAACATTGTCAGAGAGACGTATCTATCTATTTATCTATCTATCTATCTATCTATCTATCTATCTATCTATCTATATATCTGTCTGTCTGTCTATCTGTCTGTCTGTCTGTCTGTCTGTCTCTCTGTCTCTCTGTCTCTCTGTCTGTCTGTCTCTATGTCTGTCTGTCTGTCTCTCTGTCTGTCTGTCTGTCTCTCTCTCTCTCTCTATGTCTGTCTGTCTGTCTGTCTGTCTGTCTCTCTCTCTCTCTCTCTCTCTATGTCTGTCTGTCTCTCTCTATGTCTGTCTGTCTGTCTCTCTCTATGTCTGTCTGTCTGTCTCGCTGTCTGTCTGTCTGTCTGTCTCTCTCTATGTCTGTCTGTCTGTCTCTGTCTGTCTGTCAGGTCGTCTTTCTATGCGTCAATTCGCCGACCATAACCACCACCCCAACCAACATCACAGCCACCACAACCACAAGATCCCATATAACCACCACCCCAACCAACATCACAACTATCACAACCACAAGATCCCACATAACTACCACTCCAACCAACATCACAACCACAAGAACCTCCCATACCCTACTACTACAAACTCAACCAACATCAAAACCACAAGAACCATAGGAACCCCCTAACCACCATCCTAACCAACACCACGACCACAAGAATCCACACAACTACCACCTCAACTAACATCACAACCATAAGAACTATAAGAACCCCTAACGAGCACCTTAACCAATATCACAACCACCACAACCACAAAAATCCACACAACTACCACCTCACCCAGTATCACAATTACCAGAACCACAAGAACCTCATAACCATCACCCCAACCAACATCACAGCCACCACAACCACAAGAATCCCCATAACTACTACCTCAACCAACATCACAATTACAAGAACCATAAGAACACTCCATATCTACCACCTCAACCAACATCACAGCCACCACAACCACAAGAACCCTACATAACTACCACCTCAACCAACATCATAATCACTGCAATCACAAGAACCCCCCATAACTACCACAGCAACCAACATCATAACCACTACAACCACAAGGACCCCCCATAACTACCACAGCAACCAACATCATAACCACTACAACCAACATCATAATCACTGCAATCACAAGAACCCCCCATAACTACCACAGCAACCAACATCATAACCACTACAACCACAAGGACCCCCCATAACTACCACAGCAACCAACATCATAACCACTACAACCACAAGGACCCCCCATAACTACCACAGCAACCAACATCATAACCACTACAACTACAAGGACCCCCCATAACTACCACAGCACCCAACATCATAACCACTACAACCACAAGGACCCCCTATAACTACCACAGCAACCAACATCATAACCATTACAACCACAAGGACCCCCCATAACTACCACAGCAACCAACATCATAACCACTACAACCACAAGGACCCCCTATAACTACCACAGCAACCAACATCATAACCACTACAATCACAAGGACCCCCTATAACTACCACCCCAACTAACACCACAACCACAGATCCCCAGCCCATCCCCTCCCCACCCACACAACAACAAACTCAACCAATATCACAACCACCACAACCACAATAACCCCTTAACCACCGCCTCAACCATCATGACAAACAAAACCACAAGATCCCCTATAACCACCACCACAACCAGTATCACAACCAAAACCACCAAAACCCCGATAACCACCACCACAACCACCTCAACCTACATCACAACGAACACAACCATCACCACATCAACGGTCGTTCTAACGAACTCAGATTCACGGGCTATTCACTTCGAACACAACTTTCACAAAATCTTAGACGGGAACATCACATCTGACTAGCTGGGAACGTTGGCAAGATAAGCAGATGTCATCCCCGATGAAAACACGCAACCAGCCAATGAATAGATACCCCGCGAATGTAAGCAGCCAATGAATACATACCGCTGGGATGTACGCAGCCAATGAATGCAAAATACAGGGAATGTAAGCGGCAATGGCATCCGGCTGATTACATATGAGTAAGGTTGTGGATTGGCAGTGATAATCAACCTCGGAGGCGTTTTGTGTGACCAGGTATTTGACATATAGCCGAACAGACATGCAGGCAGACATTCAGATGAAGAATGGATAGATGGAATAGGAGGATGGTAATTTTCGGAAAGAGTGAGCGAATTGACAGGCGAAAGGTATGTACATCTTCTTATGTATGTATGTATGTATGTATGTATGTATGTATGTATGTATGTATGTATGTATGTATGTATGTATGTATGTATGTATGTATGTATGTATGCATGCATGCGTGCGTGCGTGCGTGCGTGCGTGCGTGCGTGCGTGCATGCGTGCCTGCCTGCCTGCCTGCCTGCCTGCCTGCCTGCCTGTGTTTGTGTGTGTATTTGTGTGTGTGTTGGTGTGTGTGTGTGTGTGTTGGTGTGTGTGGTGTGTATGTGGTGTGTGTGTGTGTGTGTGTGGTGTGTGTATGCAGGCACACACGCACGCATGCAGGCAAACAGTTAGGCAGGCAGTTAGGTAGGTAGGTATGTAGGTAGGCAGGCAGGCAGGTAGGTAGGTACGTAGGTAGCTAGGTAGACAGGCATGCAGACAGGCAGGCTGGTAGGCAGATAGGCAGGCAGGCAGGTAGGTAGGTAGGCAGGCAGGCAGTCAGGTAGGTAGGCAGGCAGGCAGGTAGGTACGTACGTAGGTAGCTAGGTAGACAGGCATGCAGACAGGCAGGCTGGTAGGCAGATAGGCAGGCAGGCAGGTAGGTAGGTAGGCAGGCAGGCAGTCAGGTAGGTAGGCAGGCAGGCAGGTAGGCAGGCAGGTAGGCAGGCAGGCAGGTAGGTTGGTAGGCAGGCAGGCAGGCAGGCAGGCAGGCAGGTAGGTTGGTAGGCAGGCAGGTAGGTAGGCAGGCAGGCAGTCAGGTAGGTAGGCAGGCAGGCAGGTAGGCAGGCAGGCAGGCAGGTAGGCAGGCAGGTAGGCAGGAAGGCAGGCAGGTAGGTAGGCAGGCAGGTAGGCAGGCAGGCAGGTAGGTTGGTAGGCAGGCAGGTAGGCAGGCAGGCAGACAATTAATTAGGTATGTAGGTAGGTGGTTGGGTAGGTAGGTACGTATGCATGTGGATGTGTGTGTGAGTTTGTGTGTGTTTGTGTGTGTGTGATTGTATTTAGGTATTGACGTAGTGTTTATACATGTATTTATGCATATGTAAGTGTATGTTTGTGTGCGTGTTTGTGTTTCTGTCTGCTCGCCTGTCTAATATGCATTGTTTATGCTTACAAAATCCATTTGACAATGTGTTTTTTTTCCCTATGTAAATGTAACATGCACATTTGATGAATGAAAAATGAGTGATCGAAAGGGCCGAATGTAAGACGGGCCTGCGTGCCCAATTTGTTACCCTTTTAAAATAAAGTTTGTTCGTTCGTTCGTTCGTTCGTTCTCATAATATGCATTGTTTATGATCACCCACCCACTCACTCACTCACTCACTCACTCACTCACTCACTCACGCACTAACGCACTCTCTCACTCACCTTCTAGAACATGTAGTTTCTAATGAAAATGCAAAGAATGTCAAGAACATACAGGAAAACAACAACATAGTCAATCCATCGAGACAGTCAATCCATCGAGACAGTCAATCCATCGAGACAGTCAATCCATCGAGACAGTCAATCCATCGAGACAGTCAATCCATCGAGACAGTCAATCCATCGAGACAGTCAATCCATCGAGACAGTCAATCCATCGAGACAGTCAATCCATCGAGACAGTCAATCCATCGAGACAGTCAATCCATCGAGACAGATGAACACATAGTTTTAGGTGTTCAATACTCTGGGCGTATCCTTCTTTGATTCCGAGCCGTATGATTGAGCTAATGGTGATTGTCCTCGACCTTCTCTCTGTTGTGCTGCCTTCACGCTTGATTCCGAGCCGTGTGATTGAGGTAATGGTGACTGTCCACGACCGTCTCTCTGTTGTGCTGTCTTCACGCTTGATTCCGACGTGCCTCAATCAAACTCCATGCTGTCAAACTGCCCAGCATCTTCTCTCTTGGTTTCCCCCTGCCTCTCCTCCCCTCCACCCTTCCAGTTGTGATGACATACTCCAGCTTCTCTCTTCTCATGACATGCGCAAAGAATTAGGATAGTCTTCTTCCGTTGCGAATAATTTGTTATCTTTGTGAGTTAACGTCTTTAAAGATATCTTCCGTACAACTGACCAAGCAGTTAAATTAGGAACCAAAAGTGACAAAATAGAAGTAACTTCAGAAAACCAGACATGAAAATTAAGTAGAAGAAGAAACACTCAAAGAATGGAAACAGAACTGGATAGACAGCATGAAAAGCGGAACTAAATTCCGGTTAACTTATTTTGTGCTAAAAAGAAGTAGGTTAGGACCAGACGTGGCGCACAGTCACATGGACAAGTATTTCCGTTTACTGATAATTGAAACTACGGAAGATATAGCGAAATAAAACAAATAATACGGTGACCTTAGTATGACGATGTATCGTCCTTCTGTCCAAATGGCAGGTCCCATGTGGCGATAAATCAGGGGGCGGGGAGGGGGGGGGGGGGGGGGGGGGGGGGAATATACACAATTTACTGTACTGTATTGGCACGTTGCCGTCTTGGCAGATCGTACTTATTGTGTTTAAAAAGGCATAATAACCTTTCTTTAGTGCCATAATGTGACTTGCATTATTCTCAGTAGGCTTGGTATTTGGCTCATCGTTAACTGATTTACTTCTTCAGTCAATGGCAGAATTGACTCGTTTTATTAAGGTTAATGGTTCTCAATATAAACAATTGAAATCAATAGGTCAACTTGTGATGTGTTGTTCGCCCATCATGAATGACGAGGACCAGTCGTTACACTGCATCTTTTGATGAGGAAGCCACTGGAGCTAGATGGACACAGACGAGAGAGCGGGGACGACGGAGTTGCGCGACCACTACCTCGCTATACAAAACTAAAGCGCAAGTCATTCGTTCCTCATCAAAATATGAAGTGTAATGAATGGTCCTCGTCATTCATGATGGTCAACTTGTAAGTGTTTACAACTCAACGCCAGACAAGTGCGTCCTAATTCAAAGCCTGTATTAATTCTAGAGGCAATATCTCAACGACTTATACAACATGCAGGAAATCCATTGATTTATCCTTTCTCGCATTTTCATTGTATCCTTTCGTTCTGTCCCTTTTAACCAGACTAAAAATTATCGTCAAGCATGTCATTGCTTTGCTTCATACACACCTATAGTTAACACTTAATTGATTTGTCTCTAATTATCCTACTCACGCCACAGAAGCTTGTTGAATTATTCTCTCTCATGATCTTGCAGATATGATCTTAGTTCGTGCCGTCCTTTCTTCATGGATGATCTTCGCCGTATGTATCTCTATGACGTTTTTTATCACCAAGTCAGTTCTGCTGCGTTCAATGTGTGCTGTATTTTCCTATTTCCCGATTATCGCATTATTTGTCCTGCGACACATGGCACTTAGCACCCAAACTGGGCTGAATTGTATAGACGATGCATATCTTGGTCTGCCTAGTTTACTCCAGAGAAAATGTAACACTAATACATCTGGAATAAGACAAGCTGCACAAGCTGCCGGATCAGAAAAGTAATGTTCTAACTGCAGGCCTGTCTGAGCTTCGATCCTAAACTAGTTGCTGACCAAGACTTAGGGCCTGGTCTGCCAGGCCATGACATTTAGTCCCTATGTTTCCTTTCCTCTCACCAGGACAAGGCTTGTACCTTCACAAATGAGCTTCCTGGCAGAAGCCGTTGGCAAAATGTTTGGTGAGCGTCGCCCAACATTCGGCGCTAGTAGACAGCTGGTAGTATCGTCTACTGTTATACGGTAGCTCAAATGTAGGCAACGTAACTAACTATAAACAACAATATTCCACGATTTTTTGCAGGGACTATTTCGCTGCATCTCATCAGGTTCATATAGCAGAGTTATATACCATATACCAATTGAATAAGCTAATAATAATTTGGTGGATTTAAATTAAATTCATTTGTTTGCTGATATTTTTTTTAAATATAATAATACAAGCACACAAACAAATGTGGAAACTGAGTCTTAGAAAGGCTGCATTCAAAAGGAAAGATGAAATCTGCACAGACATAATGGTATGAAGCCAATAACATAACCCGCTACCTAATAAATTGTTAACGATAATAAGAAACAGAAGGCCTTACGAGATATTTCCAAAATAAAAGTAAACATTTGGTATTAAAGGAATTACATATGTCAACAGTTAAAATAAGGACTAAAAGTACTCCTGAGTTGAGTAGAGTTAGGTAAAGAACCGATATTACAGTACTTGGGACATTCCCAACATAGGCAAAGAAGCGATATTACAGTACTTGAGACATTCCCAACCTAGGCAAAGAACAGAAATTACAGTACTTGGGACATTCCCAACCTAGACAAAGAACCGATATTACAGTACTTGGGACATTCCCAACCTAGGCAAAGAACCGATATTACAGTACTTGGGACATTCCCAACATAGGCAAAGAAGCGATATTACAGTACTTGAGACATTCCCAACCTAGGCAAAGAACAGAAATTACAGTACTTGGGACATTCCCAACCTAGGCAAAGAACCGATATTACAGTACTTGGGACATTCCCAACCTAGGCAAAGAACCGATATTACAGTACTTGGGACATTCCCAACCTAGGCAAAGAACCGATATTACTGTACTTGGGACATTCCCAACTTAGGCAAAGAACCGATATTACAGTACGTGGGACATTCCCAACCTAGGCAAAGAACCGATATTACAGTACTTGGGACATTCCCAACCTAGGCAAAGAACCGATATTACAGTACTTGGGACATTCCCAACCGTGCTCCTTCTACATCTTCAACAGCCAACGAAGAGTTCCAGTAATAATGGTACCATCCGAGGCATGATTATGTGTCCTTCTGGCCTTTCATAGGAGAATTGAATATCGGCAATAACCTCTGGTCACTCCCTGCCGTCCCGTTTGATCTTGGCTATAAAGATGTGTCTGTCCTAATGAAGCAATACATAAAAAGAATCTAATAATAATAACAAAGTATACTTGCAAGGGGACAACGACAAGACTGCGGTGGATCCTTCTATAGAGTCGTTATTTTAAAATTAACACCCATAAGTGCAACTCTTGACTGACTGACTGATCGACTGACTGATTGACTGACTGACTGACTAACTGACTGACAGACTGACTGGCTGGCTGGCTGACTGACTGACTGACTTACTGACTGGCTGGCTGACTGACTGACAGACTGACTGGCTAACTAACTGACTGACTGACAGACTGACTGACTGGCTGGCTGGCTGACTGACTGACTGACTGACTATCTGACTGACAGACTGACTGGCTGGCTTACTGACTGGCTGGCTGGCTGGCTGGCTGACTGACTGACTGACTGACTGACTGACTGGCTGACTTGCTGGCTGGCTGACTGGCTGGCTGACTGACTGACTGGCTGACTGACTTGCTGGCTGGCTGACTGGCTGGCTGACTGACTGACTGACAGACTGACTGACTGACTGACAGACTGACTGACTGACTTGCTGGCTGGCTGGCTGACTGGCTGGCTGGCAGGCTGGCTGACTAACTGGCTGACTGAATGACCGACTGACTGGCTGACTGACTGGCTGACTGGCTGGCTGGCTGACTGACTGGGTGTCTGACTAACTGACTGACTGACTGACAGACTGACTGACTGGCTGGCTTACTGACTGGCTGGCTGGCTGACTGGCTGGCTGACTGGCTGGCTGACTGACTGACTGACTGACTGACTGACTGACTGACTTGCTGGCTGGCTGGCTGACTGGTTGGCTGGCAGGCTGGCTGACTGACTGGCTGACTGACTGACTGACTGGCTGACTGACTGACTGACAGACTGACTGGCTGGCTGGCTGACTGGCTGGCTGGCTGACTGACTGACTGACTGACAGATTGACTGACTGACTGACTGGCTGGCTGGCTTGCTGTCTGGCTGGCTGGCTGGCTGGCTGACTGACTGGCTGGCTGGCTGACTGACAAGCTGGCTGACTGTTTGACTGACTGACTGACTGACTGACTGGCACCTTGCCGTCATGATAGACGATAGTTTGTACAATGGAGTTATACCTCTCCATGGCACAAAACCAAATTCTGACCAGTGAAAGAAATACACCAGAAAGCAGTGATTGACTACTAACCCTCAATTATAATCTTTCAAAACGTTGAACAGGCTAAATTAGTTTTAAATGAAACAGAGGTCTGCTGAACATCCTAAATGTAACAAGAGGAAACGGATGGCGAGTAGACTTAATTAACAACGATGCTGAACGTTTATATTTCATTTATACCAGGAAAGATAAGAGTATACAAGCATAGTATATGATTCAGTCGCATAAACAATTATAAAGAATATAAACAAAATACAACACAAAGCGTTATAAGTAATTGTGGGCGAAGGAATCGGAACAGACAAAGAAGCACTGGAAGTCAGCTTGGGAATACAACCAAAGAAGAAAGAAACTGAGACTAACTGACACCTTGCCGAAGGATACTATATCGTCACATGTGACCTCTTATGTGGACATAAGGGCGGTATATCGCCATACTAGGGTCATAGTGTAATTTGTTTCCTTTCGCAGGATCTTCCGCAATTTCAATGTTCAGTGAATGAATATTTACATTATATTACTTGTTAATTTGATTGTGTCCGTGTTTGGTACAAACCTACTTTTGTTTGGCACTCAATTATTTAAATTACTGGATAAATTAGCGCTAGATGAAAACAAATCTGTGTATTCTATTTCTTTTTCTTCTTACACTTTAGTTTGTTAGTTTGTGATTGTGAGTAAATATATGTCTACTTGAGAGGGGGGGGGGGGTGTATTTGTGTGTTATTGAGTGGGTGCATAACTGTGAAAGTTTGTGTAAATGTAAGATTGTATGCAGGACTGTACGTGTGTGTGTTTATGAGTATGCGTGCGTACGAGTCTCTGTCTACATGCCTGTCTCATAGCATGTTGGTATACATTGTCTATGTTTACAGCATTCATTTGATAATGTTTGTTGTTTTTTTTTTCATGTGAATGTAACATGCACAATTAATCAACGAAAGATAAGTTATTGGAAGGGCCGAATGTAAGACGGGTCTGCGTGCCGAAATTGTGACCATTTGAAAATAAAGTTTGTTCGTTCATTCGTTCGTTCTTCCATACCCTTGATAACCCCATTGACTGAATCATCAAAAGAACTAGAAGTAGACGTTAAGCTTTATTAGAATACGATAAAAAGTAGTAAAGTGAACGTTGCGGCCAAAACCTCCGTCATCGGAGAAGCAACAAACACTCACCGATACAACTACTCGAACAACTCTACATTTAACAACAAAATTATATATAAATAAGTTACTCATGTGTTTCCTTGTCAAACACATGTTTCATTCATTCAGCCCAGGCTTTGTGTCATGGAGAGATATAACTCCATCCCTGGTCTGGTTGTAGTCATTATGCTTGTTTTTGTTTTTGAAGCACTATGTAACACACTATGACTGTCTAAACCAGGGGTGGCCAACACGAGGCCCGCGGGCCGCATGCGACCCGCCGGTAGTCATGTTGCGGCCCGCAGAGTGGGAAACGACGATGTGATCGAAGCTGTAGCACGCTTGCTTGTTTACTTTAATTTTTTTTTTTTTTAAATTAGGTGCGTGGTCCGGCAGGAAATATTATTTCTGAAATTTGGCCCGCCTGCTGAAGAGGTTGCCCACCCCTGGTCTAAACCTAACTGTTATGATGATTGATTGATTGATTGATTTAGGAACCAACACCACAGCGTTCGGGGCATTCCCATAAGCTCTCCGTTCCCATTCTCAGCAGCCAGCGAAGAGTTCCAACACGAATAGTACCATTAGCAATCTGATGACATGTCCGTCTCGCCTTTCCTCTGAGCGTCGAGCGTCGGTCAGATCCTCTCGTCACTCCTCGCTGTCTCATTCTTGCCAGACCATGATGTCCATTTGCTCCTCCGAAGTGTACACGTGCTCCCACAAGGCCGCAACCACGTCTGCCTTGTCATGCATCAATACTCCACCAAGTTTTGCAGAGCCAGCCAATCTGTCCGCCTGTTCATTCCCCAGCACACCGGCATGCCCCGGAGAAAAGATCCAGGCGACGCTTGGCACCCGTGACTGCCGAAGCGAAGCAAACCACTCTGCCCGAAGCTTGCCTGTCCTCACCTTCCTCAGCATGCTTTCTGAGTCAGTTACAATCATGTGTGTGTGTCGTATTTTCCATCCAGCTGTTATGATCTCCCACGTAACTCTATTTACGAAAATGGACTTTTAAATGGCTGGAGACTTCATTGCACCGGATTTGATTCCATATGGCTCGGTATCTATCCGCAGAACGGCCTGCACAAAGCACGAACTCCGTAGCTCCAGCCGTTAGTTGTTAGTTAGTCGTTAGTCGGGGTTACAACTTCATGGCCAAGGGTCGTCGCCAATTATGCTCCATTTTTGTGACAGTGAATATCACACAAAATGCTCTCCACAGCTTAATGTCAAAAAATGGAACAGAGAGGAGTCTCGAAGAACCAACAGCCCGCACAGGTATACTATGCATAAGCCCGCTGCCAGAATTCCAACACAAAAATCCGTCACCCAAAGTACAGTTCATCGTCGCCGTAGCTCCAGCGACTACCCCTAGCAGTCTCCAAGAAAATTACACTCGTGAGCAGAACGACGTGGCCTGGAATCGAACCCACTACCTTCAGAGCGCTGGGCAGGCGGTGTAACCACATCGCCATAGAGACTCACTGCCTTTAACGCTGTTAGCTCATCTTGGATCTGATGTCGTGTCTGAGACCGGAGGGCACAGAATTCAATCCAAGTCTAAATCATCGAACAGGTATCTAATGAACTAAAGAACTACCGTGGCTGAGTTTGGGACATTCCACTTACGGAACATCCATTAGGCGGGAGGACCGCAAAAGAAATATCTGAAATAAATAATACTGGAAACCTATAAATGTCAACAATGAACATAAACCAGAACAACACTGGAAACTAGAGCTGCAAGAGATATACTGGTTTAGCTACAGAAATATACAACAATATTGACAAAACAGTTACAAAAGGACGCATTAGGATATATGAAAAGGCTAACCAAAGAAAGTCTAGCCGTGGTTACAGATAAGCAACATGATGAAACAACTGCTGCAAAAGAACGCATTAGAATATATAAACAGACCAAGCAAAGACAATCAGTCTAGCCGCGTCGCCTATACAGCAGGGTCTTAAAATGACAAAGGGGGCTTTGGAGCAGAAGTGGTAATCCCGGAGTTAGGAATAGTTTCAGTTATACAATAACAAATACGACATCAATGTGCACAACAACAACGACAGTCATGATGACAGCAGTCGACAGGATCGCAGCTTGTCTCATCTCATCTCATCTCATCATGTTCCTCTTGTACCTTGCGGTGTCGAGGTGAAGTATAAACAGCGGGAGAGTGTCCGCTTATGGGCTTCATGTATCGATATTCCCATGGACTTTTCTTCCCATTCCCCTTCTGGTCTGTACATCATTGTTTGTTGTGGTATACTGTTAGTTGGTAATTTACTTGCTTGGCTAAACCATTTGACTTGCTGCCTTCTAATAAAATCTAGTGCAGCTATAACCCTCACTTTAGTTCTGATTTCTTCATTTCTGATCTTATCTCTTCTTGATACATTGAGTATTCTTCTCAGGAATCTCATTTCTGTTGTTGTGATTTTTCTTTTCTCTTGTTCTGTCATTGTCCAGGTTTGGCATTGGTAGCACAGAGTTGGTAGGAAGATTGTGTTGTAAAGTGCTTTCGTAGTAGTTATTGATACATGTTTGTTCTTTAGTATTGGTGCCATTTGTCCAATGAGTTGGTTTGCCTTATTGCATCTATTTTCACTCTCGTCTTGTCGGCAAGCAGAAATAACCATCCAGTCAGACTCAACAGTACCACCTGTTTATTTTTTCCCTTCGCTTGCTTAGAACTCAAGCGTTGTCCTCACTGGGGTGATTTTTGAGTGGGAAGCAGTTTTCCCTATTACCACGTTTGCCTAAACTCAGGCGAAGTCACTCCGGCTTCTGCGATAGTTGTAATTTAGTCCCCAAGTCAAGTACGAGTAGACAACAGGTATAGAGAGAGACTGCTTCGTGGCGATAGGGTTACGGACACACTTTGTAATCCCGCATACCCGCGTTCGAAACACAGTTGCGGGCGATTTGGCAGCAGACTGCCTGGCGTTGGTGTTTTTTATGAAATGGTATGGATGCCGGTCGTTCAGAAAGCAATGAAAACCAAATGAACGTAACCTTGCCCAAGAATCACGAACAGCCAAAAATGCTTGGATTGACTTCTGTGAATTGTAAAAGATATGCAACTAACTTTATAAAGAGGGAAAACCAGCTACACTCCATTTAGCGCACCGGAAGTTTTAAGAGCCAGCGCTCTTAACCCTGCGTCTTCCTATCTGACATGTTTTATCCGAAAGCGTTGCAATTGCTGCATCATGACTCTCCACATATCTCGGTCCTTGGTGTTCTGGATCAACTCTGCTGATGATATCCTCCATGTCACTGTCTCAATCCACCCAGCATCATTTCTCTTGGTCTGCCTCTGCCTCTCTTCCCCTTGATCTTTCCAGTTGTCACGATGTTCTTCAATACCTCTCTTCTCATCACATCATCAAAGAAAGCTGTTTATCTCATTCTTATTGTTTTATATAATTGTATAGTTTCAATATCCTCTTTCAGCCAGTTGTTGTTGGTTACTCTGGCAGTCCAAGGAATTCGTAACATTCATCTCAGGAACCACATCTCTTTTGCTTCCAAGTTCTTCCTAGTGTGTTCATTTACATTACAAGATTCACCCCCTTACAGCAAAACAGGTTCTATATAGCATTTATTTCAGCACTCTTCTTCAATTACAGTGACTTGCATAAGACACTTTTAATTTTCTGAAATACAGCTTTTGCTTGCCCTATTCATCTCTTAATCTCTGTTGTGCATGTTCCATCTGATGGTATAAATGCCCACGGGTATTTAAAATTATCCACTTGTTTAAGAATGTGCCCTTCTATTTCCATTTCACATGTCGGTGTCACCTATTGTTTTGATTTCACCATTGTTACTGTTTTCTTGATATTCAAGGAGAGACTATTCTTTGCACTGTCTGCAACTGCAGCGTGGACAGTGAGGATTTTAGCAGGTTATGGAGAGAAGTAAACTTGAGCACTTAGTGACAACTGGAAACGTTGTATAGAAAAGAGTAAGAGGGAGTCAGGGACGTATATGTCTGAATGTCTTGGCTTTTGCCATAATTGGGACAAGAATACAGACCTGATCTGACGCTTTAGTGGTCGTTTTAGATGACGAACCAGAGCCACCAAGCTTAACGGCATAGCACATAATGATACTTATTTGCAAAGTCCACCAAAATTGGTCCAGTAAGACGCAGAAAATGTAGACATTAAGCTAGCGTGAAAGTGAAATATGTCGGCTGAAAAATATAATCTTTTATATAAAGTTTCCTGTGCATTCTGTAACAAAATGTTATTGTTTCTGTTGCCCAGTTTCACGTCAAGACAATCTGGCAATAGCCAGCCCACTGGTTCAGCAGCATTAAAATGATGACCAGCTGCCAGAGGAAGAAGTGTAACCGAATTATTAGTTCTCTGTCAGAAGCAACTTGCTAACTGGCACACACATTTGCGCTATGTCAACTCAACTAATCCGGCAAAAATTGTGGAGACTTGTTTCGTCTGGGATATTTCAGTTTGAAATTTGTTATTCTATCCCCGTTTTACTTTATTGATATTTCTTTCTATGGGGATTTTCTTTTAAGTCTCTGGCATTTTTGGTTTGTCCTTTGAAAATAATGCGCTGTGGTGTTTGTTGTCTGGTGTGGACTTTTGGCGCGATCATATTTTTCACGACTGTTCTCTGCATGCTAGGCGGGAGGGTGCTTTCATTACAATCATAAGAATCGGCTTAATCTGGTCTGATGTGCTAGTGGATTTTTGGTAAACGGTTGTTTCTTCTTCTTCTTCTTCTTCTTCTTCTTCTTCTTCTTCTTCTTCTTCTTCTTCTTCTTCTTCTTCTTCTTCTTCTTCTTCTTCTTCTTCTTCTTCTTCTTCCTCCTCCTCTTCTTCCTCTTCTTCATTCTTCATTCTTCATTCTTCTTCTTCTTCTTCTTACTCATTCTCTTATTGCAGTGTCCAATAGAGCTGTAATGCTGTAGTCGCATTTAATAGACCATTATTGTTATAACCTGTTTCCTGTAGAGCTATAATGCTATAGGCGTGCCCAGTAGATCTATAATTCTACAACCGCTTCCTGGAGAGCTATAATGCTCTAGTCCTAGCCAATAGAACTATAATTCTATAGTCGCATCCAGTAGAGCTATAATTCTATAGTCGCATCCAGTAGAGCTATAATTCTATAGTCGTAGCCAGCAAAGCTATAATGCTAAAGGCGTATCCAGTAGACCTATTATCAATCAAACAGGTGCCGTCTCCACAATGAAATTTGGCTGCAATGGATCTCCAACACTCTCTCTCTCGCCTTCATTGTACATTCTGTCAGACTGTTGTTCGACCATCTCTTGATGTTAACCTCCCACTTGTATCTTCTATCTCTTGCTCTCTTACCTTCATCCTTACCCTCCAGGACGGTGTTTACAAAAGTGCTATGTCTTTTAACGTGGCCAAAATATTTCACTTGCCTCTTTTTTATTTCTTTAATCAACTCTCTTTTCATTCCCAGTTTTTCTAGAACCACTGTATTTGATTGTTCTTGTTTCTGACCTATAATGCTCTCTAGCCGTATCCAGTAGAGGTATAATGCTCCAGTCGTATCCAGTAGAGCTATAATGCTCTAGTTTTATCCAGTAGAGCTATAATGCTCTTGTATCTAGTAGAGCTATAATGCTCTAGTCGTATCTAGTAGAGCTATAATGCTCTAGTCGTATCTAGTAGAGCTATAATGCTCTAGTCGTATCTAGTAGAGCTATAATACTCTTGTATCCAGTAGGGCTATAATGCTCTAGTCGTATCTAGTAGAGCTATAATACTCTAGTCGTGTCCAGTAGGGATATAATGCTATAGACGTGTCCAGTAGAGCTATAATACTATAGACGTGTCCAGTAGAGCTATAATACTCTAGACGTGTCCAGTAGAGCTATAATGCTATAGACGTGTCCAGTAGAGCTATAATACTCTAGTCGTGTCCAGTAGAGCTATAATACTATAGACGTGTCCAGTAGAGCTATAATACTCTAGTCGTGTCCAGTAGGGATATAATGCTATAGACGTGTCCAGTAGAGCTATAATACTATAGACGTGTCCAGTAGAGCTATAATACTCTAGACGTGTCCAGTAGAGCTATAATGCTATAGACGTGTCCAGTAGAGCTATAATACTCTAGTCGTGTCCAGTAGAGCTATAATACTATAGACGTGTCCAGTAGAGCTATAATACTCTAGTCGTGTCCAGTAGGGATATAATGCTATAGACGTGTCCAGTAGAGCTATAATACTATAGACGTGTCCAGTAGAGCTATAATACTCTAGACGTGTCCAGTAGAGCTATAATACTCTAGTCGTGTCCAGTAGAGCTATAATGCTATAGACGTGTCCAGTAGAGCTATAATACTATAGACGTGTCCAGTAGAGCTATAATACTATACATGTATCCAGTACAGCTATAATACTATAGACGTATCCAGTAAAGCTATAATGCTATAGCCTTATCGAGGAGGACAATAACTCTATAGGCGTGTCCAGTAAAGCTACAATTCTATAGCCGTAACCGGGAGAACAATAACGCTATAACTCTGCCGGATTTAGTCAAGAACGAAACTGATACCGTGTTCAACAGCGATGTAATGTTATATCAGTGCCAGAAATAGCTATAACCTAATCTCAGCGTCCGAAACATATATTTTCCCTTAAATACACAGTCGATATTGGCTTGAGCTGGCATACACTGTAGGGGGTACATGTGAAGCATTAACATTTCCTAATGAATCTATCTCAATACTCAGGCGATATATCCGCATATTTGTCCACATTTCTTAACCTTCCGATCTTTCTCATACGCGTAGGGGTCAGAATTCAAATAATCCTGCCAGCCTTAATGTTATAACAGAAAAACGTACAGTTAATGAGACACTAGCTGCGAGGAAGGGCGCCTGACACCCCACTGCATACGGCGGTGAGGTTGCCCGTGAAACTCCTTGATAATATATGTTTTGTTGCCTTCGGGCATCTGTGAAAGAAGACCCTTTTGTCCCAGGGGATACATCTATCTTATTGTCCAGTATATGGGAATATATTGAAGCAGGAGAACGAGTTCTCTTTATATGAAATCATCATTGATGATTTCTGTTGTTGGCGCTGTGTGTGTACAACTTTCCGAATGATAATGACGGCTATTATCAGCATGCTTCATGCCGGGCGACGCAGATTATTATGTCTATGTATAGCTATTTGTGTGTGTCGCAGCAGCCTAGTGACTAGCACGCCTACCTGCCTGATGGCCATGGGTTCGATCCTGGTCATTGTCTGCTATCAGTACTGTATCATCCGCATATCTAATGTTATTGATGTTACGTCCCACGATGGCGACTTCTCTCATATCTTCTACATTTCTGAAAATATTTTCACTGTACAGGTAATAATGATCTGGAGACATTATACATAACGGTCGCACACTTCTCTTAATAGGCTGATATTGACCTACTTAATTCTCAATTTTTATGACCACTTCTTGTTTCCAATATATGTTTTTTATACGTCTACGGTCTTCCCAATCAATTTGTAGATCTGCAAGCATCCTCGTCATGTCGACATGTCTAACTCTATCGAAAGCCTTTGTGTAGTCAATAAAGCAAAGATTTATCTCTTTATTTACTTCTATAGAACGTTAAATTACTGTCCTCAGTATATACACAGCATTTACTGTACCCTTGCCTTCTACAAACCCTCATTGTTCTTTTCCTATTTCGGGTTGTATTCTCTTCCTAACTCTTTGCATGATGATCCTCAGTAATATCGTTTTGATGTGACTCATTATGATGATTCGTCGGTGCTCATCACATCCCAAGGCTCCTGACTATTTTGGAATTGCAATAAACTGTGATCTACTTAAGTCACTGGGAATATCACAAGTATCATATCACAAGTATCATATATATATATATATATATATATATATATATATATATATATATATATATATATATATATATATATATATATATATATATATATATATATATTGTTTAGCAATCTGATAACTTGGTATATACCATACTCTTATAAGGCATTAGTCGCTTCCGTTGTGATGTTGTCTGGACCCGGGGTCTTATCAGTTTTCATTTGATGCTGAACTTCCATCTTCAATATTGATGGTTGGTCCTTTCATATTATAAGAAATATACAACTGTTCTTCGCGTGCATAATTATAGAGTTCTTTCACCTTCTCTGACCATGTATCTCAAATCTGTTCCTTGTCTTTTATGATTTTTCCATCTTTTGTTTTCAGGCAGCTTGTTGATGTAGGTGTTCTTTCATTAGTAAGCTCCTGAATTCTTTTGTGTATTCATGTGTTATGTTTATTGTTGTGCTGTTTTTCAATTTATATGCAATTTTTTACAAGCCATGCTTCTTCTGCCTCTTTACATAATGTTCTGACTTTTCTGTGAATCTTTTCTTACTTGACAGGATTAGTTTTGTTGTATCTTCCTGTTTCAATTTGTTGTAAAATTATTTGAGTACTCCATTTATTGCGACCTACTTTCTTTAATTTTGGGTAGTTGTTTCAACGCCCAAACTGATTGACATCTTCAACATTTCCCATTGGTCATCCACATCTTGAAATAAGATATCTAGATCAGAAAAAATATAAATTATGTTCTCTACTTTTACGTTAAAATTTTGTTGTATTTCTTTGTTATTTGTCAATGTACACAGATCGCATTTAGTGTTTCCTGGTGTATACTTGACTTTCTTTAACTTTACCTTTGATGTGCCTATAATCAATCTGTGATCACTGTAACAGGATGTATTTGGAAACGTTTTTGCGACTGTTAACACATTTCAAAACCTGCTGCTAATCGGATAATAATGATAAAGATGATACGAATGATAATGATGATAATGATGAATGGGATGACGAGGATGGGGCTGATGATTATGATCATGATAATTATGACAGTAGTGATAGTCAACATAACGACAGCTACGAACACTATGATGATGATGATGATGATGATGATGATGATGATGATGATGATGATGATGATGATGATGATGATGATGATGATGATGATGATGATGATGATGATATTGACGATGGTAATGATTATGATGATGATGATGATGGCGACCCCGAGGATGGTGATGATAATGATAATAATAATGACGATGATGGTGAAGATGACAATGACGATGATGATGAAAATGATAATGACGGTGATGATGATGATGATGATGATGATGATGATGATGATGATGATGATGATGATGATGATGATGATGATGATGATGATGATGATGATGATGATGATGATGATGATGATGATATTGACGATGCTGATGATTATGACGATGATGACGATGGCGACGCTGAGGATGG
This sequence comes from Cepaea nemoralis, assembly GCA_014155875.1. Classification (NCBI taxonomy): domain Eukaryota; kingdom Metazoa; phylum Mollusca; class Gastropoda; order Stylommatophora; family Helicidae; genus Cepaea; species Cepaea nemoralis. Next base: position 277,325 of record JACEFZ010000227.1, read on the forward strand.
TGATGATAATGATAATAATAATGGCGATGATGGTGAAGATGACAATGACGATGATGATGATAATGATAATGACGGTGATGATGATGGCGATTTTAATTATGACGACGACCACAACGACACGGAGAACAATATCTGCTGCCTGACATTCTCCTGACCTAGCGCGTATTCTAAGCCGCAAATGTGAAGCCTGACAAGAAGTGAAGTCCTAATTAACCCGTGACATTAAATCAGGGACATTCCCTGGACTTCATCTTCTGGGGGAGGCTGGCCTTCAATCACACATCACGTGCGCCGCCTCGCCTGGCATTGTCTCGCCCAACTGTCGTCAGATCCAGGTTAACGAGAATGTAGAGCGAGTGAGAGAAGGGGGGAAGGGTGTATGGATGGGTAGGAGAGCGACGGGGTGGATGTAAGGAAGGAGGAAATGATAGCTTTAGAGAATAATGGATAATGGGGTTGAATGTATAGACAGATAAGCATGCAGAAAACAAACAGGCAGGCGGGCAGACAGAGAGATCAATACACAGACAGACAGACAGATAGACAGACAGATAGACAGACAGACAGACAGACAGACAGACAGACAGACAGACAGACAGACAGACAGACGGACGGACGGACGGGTGGGCGGGCGGGCAGGCGGGCGGTCGGTCGGTCGGTAGGTAGGTAGGTAGGTAGGTAGGTAGGTAGGTAGGTAGATAGGTGTCACCGAGTCTTCACAAACATATGGATGAACGAGACCATGCCACAAGATTTTAAGGACGCGTCAATAGTCCACCTTTACAAACGTAAAGGAAACCGCCAATCCTGTGACAACCACCGAGGCATCTCCTTGCTTTCAATTGCAGGGAAGATACTCGCCAGAATTCTTCTCAATCGCCTCACAGCCCATCTCGATCAAGGTCTTCTTCCTGAGAGTCAATGTGGCTTCAGAAAAGAACGTGGAACTGTTGACATGATTTTCGCTGCAAGGCAGCTGCAAGAGAAATGTCAGGAACAGAACTGCGAAATGTTCTCCACTTTCATTGACCTTACCAAGGCTTTTGATACAGTCAGCAGAGAAGGACTGTGGAAGATTATGGCAAAATATGGCTGTCCACGAAAGTTTGTCCAAATAGTGCGGCTATTTCATGACGGCATGCAGGCAAGAGTACAGGAAAATGTTGAGCTGTCTGAACCCTTTCCTGTCACCAATGGAGTGAAGCAAGGATGTGTCCTGGCACCAACACTGTTCAGCCTCATGTTTTCAGCCATGTTGATGAATGCCTTCGAGAACGACGACATTGGAATAGACATCAACTACCGTATGGATGGAAAGTTATTCAATCTCAGAAGGCTGAAAGCTAAAACCAAAATTAACAGTGGCACCGTCAGAGAGCTCCTGTTTGCTGATGATTGCGCTCTATACGCCAACTCAGAGGCGGACATGCAACATAATGTTTCAGCTTTCTCACATGCCTGTGCCAACTTTGGGCTCAATATCAACTTGGAGAAGACTGTAGTTATGTACCAGCCAGCTCCAGGGAATAATCACACTGTGCCGAATATCAAAGTGAATGATCATAGACTAAGTGTTGTGGACAAATTTACCTATCTTGGCAGCACCGTGTCACAAGCTGCCACAATCGATGACGAAGTGAATGCAAGAATCTCCAAGGCCAGTGCAGCCTTTGGCAGACTGTACAAGAATGTATGGGACAGAACTGGAATAAGCCTGCAAACAAAGCTAAAAGTCTACAAAGCAGTTGTATTATCCACACTGCTATATGCTTGTGAAACCTGGACTGTTTATCAGCGACACGCTAGGAAATTAAACCACTTCCACACAGTCTGACTAAGGAAGCTACTGAAGATTAAATGGCAAGACAAGATTCCAGACACTGAAGTCCTAGAAAGAGCATCCATACCCAGTATCCACACTCTACTGATGAAGAATCAGATTCGCTGGGCTGGTCACTTGACTCGCATGCCAGATCACAGGCTCCCTAAACGAATTTTCTACAGCGAACTGCGTTGTGGTAAACGCTCCCAAGGTGGCCAGAGGAAACGTTTTAAAGACACTCTGAAAATTTCACTGAATGCTTTTGGAATTCATCATGACACCTGGGAGGCTGCAGCCAGAGACCGAAATTCGTGGCGTGCATCATTGCGCAAAGGTGCAGTTATATGTGAGGCAACCAGGACTGCAGGAGCTGTGAAGAAAAGGCAGGACAGAAAAACCACTGCAGGAAATCCTCCTCCAGAGACGTCAAGCATTCTTTGTCCACATTGTCAAAGAACATTTCGAGCCAAAATAGGCCTTATCAGCCATCTTAGAACCCACGGCTCCACACCTTCAACCCCACTGGATGAAATGAATGGTCATCATCATTCTTGATGGACAAACAACAACAGGTAGATAGGTAGGTAGGTAGGTAGGTAGGTAGGCAATCAGACAGACTGATAGACAGATGACTCGGTGTATAGGCAAATAGGCTGACAGATCGATCGATCTTCCGAACGAAAAACAGAAGGATAGACAAACAGTGACTGGCTGACCGACAGACAGACAGGAGTACAGACAGATCGACCGACAGACGGATATGATGAAGAGGCAGACAAACAGCCAGACAAACTTACAGACCGACGGACTGATAGACAAGCAAATTGACTAGCAGACAGACAGGAAGACAGACAGAAAGACGGACAGACAAACAGTAAGACAGACGGATGTGCTATAATGCCAGACCCTACTATACAACTTAATAGTGTGTGCCAAAATCTATATGAATAATAACAGCAGGGACAACTATGAAGAAGAATGCCTACACCTCTCAATTATTTGTTGTCTAGTGCATTCTCTTGTCTGTACTCCTTTCTTTCAACGATCACCCTGTAAATGTCTTTCACTCTTTGTCTCCGTGGGCTCGAACCGATGAACATGTAGTAAAGGTACCTTTTATGTGGCTTGAAGATAATGGGTATATGGTGATAAACCCATATATTTCTAGCCCAATTGTCACTCGATGGGTGATTGGGGTCGATAACACATCAGCCGCCTGTACTTCTTAGGAGATTGACTTGTTCTCATGTTAGGCTTGATACAAATTTGATGTAATAATGTACCGAGATAATACTAAAGTTTATATAACAATGTACCGAGGTAATCTAAAGTTGATATTATAATGTACCGAGGTAATGCTAAAGTTGATGTAATAATGTACCGAGATAATGCTAAAGTTGATATAATAATGTACCGAGGTAATGCTAAAGTTGATATAATAATGTACCGTAGAGACGCTAAAGTTGATATAATACTGTACCGAGGTAATGCTAAAGTTGATATAATACTGTACCGAGGTAATGCTAAAGTTGATATAATAATGTACCATGGTTATGCTAAAGTTGATATAATAATGTACCGAGGTAATGCTAAACTTGATATAATAATGTACCGTAGAGATGCTAAAGTTGATATAACAATGTACCGAGGTAATCTAAAGTTGATATAACAATGTACCGAGGTAATGTTAAGTTGATATAATAATGTACCAAGGTTTTGCTAATATTAATATAATAATGTACCGAGGTCATGCTAAAGTCAATATAATAATGTACCGAGGTAATGCTAAAGATAATATAATACTGTACCGAGGTAATGCTAAAGTTGATATAATACTGTACCGAGGTAATGCTAAAGTTGATATAATAATGTACCATGGTTATGCTAAAGTTGATATAATAATGTACCGAGGTAATGCTAAACTTGATATAATAATGTACCGAGGTAATGCTAAAGTTGATATAATAATGCACCGAGCTAATCTAAAGTTGATATAATAATGTACCGTGGTAATGCTAAAGTTGATGCTGTGACCGTTGATGTTCTATTTGATGTGATGTGGAAATTATTGATGATTCAGTTGTTTCTTTGATTTCCTCACCAGACGGACAATCGGTTAGAGAACGGAGTTTCGGTAATATGATGTTCAACAATAGTGTGCCACCAGATGGCAGCGCCAGCTCGGAAGGAAATGCATCAGAAGCGGACCTTCCAGACGTGGAGATAATTGTCTTGTGTGTGATCCTCAGTATTTTCTGTGTTCTTGGAGCTATCGGTGAGTCATTGGGTGTGTTACTTACGTTGTTGTTGTTGTTGTTGTTGTTGTTGTCGTCGCTGTCGTCGTCATCGTTGTTGTTGTTGTTGTTGTTGTTGTTGTTGTCATCGTCGTCGTCATCGTTGTTGTTGTTGTTGTCATCGTCGTTGTTGTTGTTGTTGTTGTTGTTGTTGTTGTTGTTGTTGTTGTTGTTGTTGTTGTTGTTGTTGTTGTTGTTGTTGTTGTTGTTGTTGTTGTTGTTGTTGTTGTTGTTGTTGTTGTTGTTGTTGTTGTTGTTGTTGTTGTTGTCATCGTCGTCGTCGTCGTCGTCGTCGTTGTTGTTGTTGTTGTTGTTGTTGTTGTTGTTGTTGTTGTTGTTGTTGTTGTTGTTGTTGTTGTTGTTGTTGTTGTTGTTGTTGTTGTTGTTGTTGTTGTTGTTCGTTTTGTTTGGGTTTGTTGTTGTTTATTTTGTTATTGTTGCCGTCATCCTTGATATTATTGTTGTTGTTGTTGTTTTTATCTTTTGTCCGATATGCCTATAGAATTATGCTTCTTCAGCTGTATCCCTTATCACCAGGCCTTTGTGATCATGTCTGTCCTCAACCTTTAGTCTCCTGTACAGCCAATCTTCTTATAGTCATTGCCGCGTTGCGTTAGTGATCATGTCTATACGCGCCTTCTGTCTTGTGTGATGACAATTATTTCTAATACCGACGATCCCCCATGGTATATATGACCTTCTCATTTGGTCTCTACTGCCTCTCCTCACATCTAATTTTCCCGCTGTCTCTGTTCATTAACCATCTTCTATCCGATGTTCAGATCTGTGTATAACTTGTCATACAGTATGTCGGTTCTTCGGCGTCCCGTCTTTGCCCGTCCTATAGAGAAATGTACTTTACAAACAACTACAAACGGTCTACTGAGATTCCATGAAACAGTGTGAGGCCGCTTTTAGTCCTACTGCCTGAGGGGTGGGATTCTAAGCGTCTTTCTCTGTGCATTCATCTCCCGTTGTGTGGAGGCAAACAGTGTTCAAAGGCGGCAGCTAATGAGTGTCTGAACGCCCGTTCTTGTTCATTAGTGTTGCTTTTAGCGGTTCTATCGCCGCGCTTTACAGCAGACGTACTTTGTGTGTGGTGTGGTGTGTGTGTTTATGTGTGTGTGTGTGTGTTTCTGAGTGTGATAGATTCCACGTGAGAGAGAGAGAGAGAGAGAGAGAGAGAGAGAGAGAGAGAGAGAGAGAGAGAGAGAGAGAGAGAGGGAGAAAAAAGGGGAGAGAGGGAGAAAAGAAGAGATAGAGGAAGGGAGAAGGGAGGAAGGAAAGGGAGTGAGAAAGGAAGAAAGAAGAAGTGAGAGTTAGTGAGGGAGAAAGAAAGATAGTGGACGTGAGTGTTTGTCAGCGACTTGTGCGCTGCAGCTTTTCAAGACTCCGCTACTTTCGCACTGCACGAAATAACAATTCATGACATTTGCGAAAGGAATGCAATTTATTCAGAGCCGACATTTGAATGGCTCTACGAGCGTGAGGTTTCATCATCATTACACAATATGAATACATCAACGTGATGATAGATGATGCTAGCATTACACAATCTAAATGAACAGTCCTATGTTTGCCTATGGCCTAGAAAGCTATCGCATTGGTCAAGGATACGTCTGCTCTCTCTACCGTCTCCAGTCAGTCTGTCCCTCCGCTACACATTGCGTGGACAAGCACGGACACTTTACTCTCCGTGCAGTAGCCCTTATTGCGTGCATGGTCTTGCCAGCACGCTGGCTGGTGAGTTCGAGTAACCCGCCCTATCACGGTTACTCGCAAGGACCAGCTACCCAATTGCTTGGGGAAAGCCCTCGCTCATCTGTACTCATCGACCTCTGGTATGACACAAATGTGTCTCCCTGTGCGGTTATTAATAGTACTCGGTGTCTTCCCTGTCTGGTGTCTCTCTACTAGACTAGTGTTAACTCATTACTCCTGTAAGGCCTTATTGGGGATGCTGACAGGGTCCTTTCCTCTCCGCGAAGTGTTACCTCCCTTTTTCTCATGTTTGTAACACTTCTGGTCACAAAAGAAAAATTGGTTGTCCCAATTTTGTCAGATCTCCAATAAGTATAGAACTTTCTAGTTTGGGGATAGAACAATATCTTCTACCTTCATTCACAGTGTTCTATCTTTTCACTTGGCTAATTCAGCAGCCCATGTCTCAGTATAGTTGGCTCTATAGATATCTTAGGGATTGGTAGTGAACCGGAAACCGTTGTCTTATGACTTATGTCCTGGTTTCTGTCGTTTGACCCTATGTCTTTTGACTTCCACCTATTGACTTCCGTCTTGACCTGTTCCTCCTATTGCCCGAAATGACAACCCACACACTAGTTGACTCTATTATGAGTACAACACATGAGCACCAAGTGTTCATGTTCCCATCAATATCCCCTCCAACTCTATACACATAGCTCCACTGTTCACCTTCTTGCTTCCGCATGTGAAAAAGCTATATTCACTGTTACATTTAGGTTTCTGATTATTTATTGTGTCCCCTGAATTTAGAGTTATTGTTCTTTGAACTGATTGGTGTGTGTAACTTTTATGTGTTCGTTTTCCTGTTTGTTTGCGTGTTTTCTACTAAACTAAAGTGTACTTAACTCTCTAACATATGTATGCGTTAGTGTACTAAATGTGTGTGTTCCTTCGAGCGCCGCAAATCGGTTTACTGTGGTTACAAACGTTTATTATTTTTATTTGTGACCACAAATCCGTTTTCTGAAGCTCGAAGTACGTTCTCTATATACTCTGTTAAAGTGTGGCTGTAACACATATAAAGACCTCGACAACACATTGGAAGCACACATGACACAGACAAGTCAAATAAGACTTTTCCAGCGGTGGAAAAAAAAAATTTTCCGCTGTCTTTCTCTCTCGCTCTCTTTTTTTCAATGTTTACTAAGTTTTCGCATTCTCTCCTCGCATTTTTTCTTCTTTCATTCATATTTCATACCCTTTCATACTATTCTTTCACTCAATCATTCTCTCGTCATTAAAATATGTTTCATAGTATTACATACATAAACAATATATATATATATATATATATATATATATATATATATACAATAAACGATTGGCTGAATTATAACAGTACTCACGCCAAATGACTGTGCGTTTTGTTTGCACGCGTCATGTCTATACAAAAATTATACATAGTTATAAGGATGGTTTGTTACCGATCCTGTTATGTAACTTCCATAATTTGGTGTGCTGACCTAAATAACCCTCAAGGGAAATAATTTACTACTACTTTCATTTAAGAAAAATGGATTAATTACCTTAAATGTTATTTGTGAAAAAGATGATATTAATTCCTAAATGATTGGTGTTAGTTTTGAAATGATATATTAGCTAAATGGATGTATAAATGATTATGATTATAAGTTAATTAACTAATATAAGATCTAATAATTGTATTTCTATACTGGATGTTTTAATAAATGGATTATTAATTAAATGATGGTGATTTCTAACTACGCAAATAAGAAAATAAAGTTATATATGCGTTTACACAATTTGCAATAGAATAAATAATCAAAGAATGAAGTTATAGATACTGTAAATAAAATAATAATGTACATATATCACAGTTACATTTCTATATCTAATTACACTAAGTCGATGTCCTCCTCTGCGTTGTGAAGATGGAGCAATTCTCTTTGTAGACTATTCTAACATAGTTCATTCCGCCAAAGTCTTTTATGCTCTCCTCGAAGGATAGTGTATTAATATAGTTGCCTACCACATTATGTAGGTTCATAACTAACCCTGGACTGTTATTCGGGATCTAAGCGTTGGTTCAATATGCTCTAGATTCGGGGTCTAAGCTGGGTTCGCTGTCCTCTTGGCGTTAGTTCCCATAATCTAACTTATGTGTGTGTGTCAGCGCACGTTAATTCTGTGTCTGTTCATTACACTTTTCATAGCACTGTTCTATTCACACAAGTTATATATCAGGCGATATTAACGCACTTACGATATGTCTTAATCACCACACATGGCACTTGGTTATCTAACGTTACAGTGTCACTGTTTCTGGTGGTGTATGGTCGATTCATTCCTGTAACTCAGGTATTTGAATGGATGAAGGACGACTCAAAATGTCTGCAATCGTATTTAATCTCCCTTTTAATGCTGGATGGTAAATGTGTAATTTTGGAGAATCAAAGCCCACCTGTAAATTTTATTATTGGTAGGATGTCCAGATTGCATCACAGACAATGGAGAGTTATCGGATTGGATTACAAACTGTGCTCCTGCCAAAAATCGGTGAAACTTTCTCACGCAATAGATCAAACTAAGGCCTTCCAATTCTGATGCTGAGTATCTTCCTTCAGCCGGAGTGATCTTGCGACTTATGGGGTGGAACGTCCCGTCGTAGAACTGACCTAGTATTCCAGATATGGATATGGCACTCATATCTGTGCGTAAGAAATAAGTGAGTTTTGGATTAGGCATACGAAGGATAGATGGAACGATGAAAAAAATGTTTCAATTTCGATAACGCACTAATTAATCGTGCATCTTTTACAGATAACTTAGCCGAAGCTTTTAAGATGTTAGAAAAAACACTGGTGATTTCCCCCAGGTTTGAAATGAATTTAGTATAGTGGTTTCCTAGACCCAGTAAACTTTGGACCTGTTTCTTGGTCGTTGGCATTGTCAAATTCAGAATCTTAGTGACGATTCTGTCATCAGTTTTCAATTGGCCCCTGCAGATGGTATGACCAAGGAAGTCAATTTGTTCCATGCCCAACTCTACTTTGGACGGCTTCGCTGTGAGTCCAAACAATCTCAACCTGTTGAAGACCTGTCGACGTTTCAGTAGGTGTTTTGTCCCGTCTTTTGTCTGACTGCAACTGTTATTTCTATATGTCGAGATATTTGTTGCGTTTACTGTAGGAACTGGTAGTTCCATCTCGTCCGATACTGTTGTGCTACTAATTGTGTGTGCTGTTATCTGACTAAGTGTGTTTGCGTTGTCGCTGTCGTGTGTCGCCCTACCTAGTGAAGTTGAGTTATGTATGTCTGTCGTCTCATTGATTGGTGTTGGTGGAATCTGTTCGTCTGTCTGTTGTACTTGTTGTGAAACGTATGGTTTCAGGATGTTGATATGAAATATCTCTAAGGGTTCTTTTATCGATATTTCATGATCCGCATCTGATATTTTGAGTTCAACGTTGAGAGGCCCTTGGCAACATGTTAGTACCATATTATGTTTATCAGTTAGTTGAATCACAGCCTCTTGGTTTGGTTTAAGGTGAATCGTTTTAGTACCCTTGTTTGGATAGTAATGGTTTCCATTACTCGACACCTGCATTAGGGGTCCAGTAATATCGACCGCTATATTCTCAAGTGGTCTAGATGCTATCACTGACCGTTGCACTTCGGTCTTTACATGCTTTTTCTTTCGTACACGATGTTGACACACAATACACGAGCGACAGAAAGATTTTATGTCCGAACAAAATTTCGGTCAGTAAAATTGTGATAGAATTCTGGCTCGCGTTTTATTATAGCCCAAATGTTCAGCAAACGGTGGTGAATGTGCGATTTTTAGCACCTTTTTTCGGTATGTTACAGGTAACACCGTCTGCTGAATTTCATGGTTATTATATGTGTAATAACGCATGAGAATTCCGTTAACCTTTTTAAAGTACCAGGAAGAATTTTTAGAAACTTTCTTTCGCTCACACAAGTTAAAATACGGTGTGAGTGTTTGGTCGGTGCTTTGTGCCTCGCTCAACTTTTGGCGAGTATTGTTGGTATCTGCACCACTTGGTGTTAATAGCTGTAGTGTTTCATTTTGTAAGTCAGTATAACTTGTTTCTGTATCTGACTTAGTTACAGCGTTGACCATGTGTGTTTCATTCCAGGCTTTTATGTTGTCGTCTGTACATTCTTTCAATGCATCAAGACACCCTAAAATAAGATCTGTACAAGGATCTTGGAGGATAGCGCACGTAAATGTGCCGGTAAGGAACGGGGTTTTGATATGCGCTTTTGCCAGTGGATATTTCTCGATGGTTCCCGAGAAAGTACGGCATTTGACAAATTCACCCATATAATCTTCTGTTCTAGCAAGTTCTCTCCTTAACCCCAGTATAGTGCTGCCGCTATCAACTAAGCATTGGCATGGTTTACCATTGACCTGTGCATCGTAGAACTTAAGGTTACCTCTGGAGGCACATGCTGCATTAGCTTCTTCATTTGAACATGATATTATGTGTCCACATTTCAATCTCCCCTCCGCATGAAACCGGTGACATACTTTACACTTATTAAAGTCTAAAATATCGGTTGCTGATGATACATTCTGACATTCATTCGTTGGTAATACATTGACAAGTTCGGGATCTATATCACTCTCATCGTCTGATGATGTATCGATGAGGGCTGCGTTGTTTGCCTTCATTCTCTGTCTCCCAAGACATTTATTGCTATAGTGGCCATAACTTGAACAAAAATAACATTTTACAGCACGTTTAAACGATGATCTTATGTTTTCTTGCTTACTTATCACTTGTTCTAGGTGTGACGGATATGTGGGGTTCTTATCACACATCGAATAAGATGGATGAAAAAGATTGCAATAATTACATCGAGGTGGTTTCTGAGGTGTTTTGTCATTCTTACTGTAGTCTTTGTGTTTGTAGGATCTATCAGGGACTCTATTTGCAAAAGCTGTAATTTCTGTGTCATATGATGTAGTTTTAAATATGTCCCGATTAGAGGAAAAATAAGCTGACCCCCGTTTCTCTAATTGTTGAATGGAATCAATATCTGATTGTTGTAAGAATTTAGCAAAAGGGGTAGGCACTGTAGAAACGACTTTGTCCATTACCATTAGCTCTTCTAAATTTTCATAGCTGTTACCTACTTTAGCCGCCTTATTCCATTTTTTAAATGTGCTCTGCACGTTAGAAATGTAGTCTAAGAACGTTTCAGTTGCTTTTGGTTTAATCTGTGAGAATTGAATTTGGTAACCAGTAGCGTCCAAAAGAAAATGTTGCATTATCCTATCGTGTATGTCCTGGTAATTGTTTCTAAGATCTGTAGGTATGGATTCTATTACTTTTAAAGGCTCCCCACTCAGGTTCCTCATGTAAATCATTGCCCAATCCTCTAAAGGTATTTTCTGTGTTTTTAGTTGGAACTCTATATTTTCAGTCCATGCGCTGATTGAATCACCTACAGTGTAAGGTTTAATAAGGCCCTTGTATTTACTAAATTTGTTCTGTTCTTCTTGGCTCTTTTGTTTGCTAGAGGCTATTTATATGTTAGAATCTACCTCCATTTCTTTCATCTTTAGTCTAGTTTCTAAATCTACTTGTATCTGCTTTTGTTTGGTGGCTTCCTCTGCTTGTTTGTTAGCATGCTCTAAGTCTAACTGTTTCTGTTTGATAATTTGGCCCGACTCTAATTTCTTCTGTTCTAACTCTAATTGCTTCTGTTTGGTAACCTCCTCGATCTCTTTCATTTCTTTTTGATGTTGCTTTTCTAATGCTCTTTCATCTCTGTCAAGAGCAGCTTTTCTTTCTGTTTCTTCTTTCTGTAGAGCAATTTTCCTTTCTGTTTCTTCTCTCTGTAGAGCAATTTTCCTTTCTGTTTCTTCTCTCTGTCGAGTTATTTCTTCTTTATACTTTTGATCCGCCCATTTATCTAGCTTATCTCCAGTGTGACCCATTGCGATGCCCGCCTGGATACATTCATTTAGTGACGCCATTTCGTGGCGTAATGTTAGATCAAAATGATAATACAATAATATGCACAGAATAGTTTACAATAAAATAATGTGTTAGTACATGTACATCTTTCGCTGGAAGAGAAGATGCATGATTAAGTTAGAGCATACCAAAATATTTGGAAAATATACTCATCTAATTTGTTGGAACGTACGGTACTTGGGATGTTCCACCGCAGTCTTTCACACTACACACTGGTTTGATTTGATAACACACGGGCTGCGTTCTGGTTAGTAGAGCAGCAAAAATTAGACAAACGCTTAAGTTGTCAATACAAGCTCATAATTCATCATATTTTATCAAATATTTCATATTTCATCAAGTTGTTAATACACTCTCCTATTTCATGCAAATGATGAATGAAAATGTGCTAAATAGTGATAAATGGTATTAATGATGAATGATATGGTCGTCTGAATGATTGTTAGATGATAAATGAGATGATTAGTCGTATGGCTGTCAATGTCGTCTTGTCTTCGCCGCTTGACTCTGGCGTACCTTCGTTCTAGGCTGCAGTTCGTCGCTAATCTATTTACTGATTTCGTAGAATGGTGACATTGATGGCTGTATCACACGCAATGAAATGTACACTGTGGTTACGATGGTAATGTTCACTGATGATTTTATACATTTCAATTGCTTTTAGTATAATACCACACTTTCTAAATAATATTGGTAGAATTTCACTTTACCGATCTAATTTGGCTCACTTGTGGTTCACACTCCACAAATTGGCGATCGTATAATTCACCACACGGAAAAAATTAATTTATAGTATGCATCACAACAACTTTGTATTACTTTGCAATATATCACAGATCAATAATGTTGAAACGTGCATTGAATTAATTCTGGTACAGAATTTTGTAATAGCAATCGATAGCTAGCGTTCGTTCAGTGGTTTATAATACCACTTGCATGTTGGCGCTAACTGCTCGTTGAATATTACCACACCTGCCTGTTATGACTGCTCAGAAACGTTCACTGAAATCTGACAGTAATTGTACTGCTGGCGTTGGTTCGCTGTGTTCTGACACCAATTCGGGGTCTACTGGTGTTTATTCCCTGTGTTCTGACACTAATTCGCCGCTGGCGTTGATTCATTGACCATTCTGACACTAATTCGGGGTCTACTGGTGTTTACTCCTTGTGTTCTCACACCAATTCGCCGCTGGCGTTGATTCATTGACCATTCTGACACCAATTCGGGGTCTAGCCTGTCAGCTACTTGTGCGCTGCAGCTTTTCAAGACTCCGCTACTTTCGCACTGCACGAAATAACAATTCATGACATTTGCGAAAGGAATGCAATTTATTCAGAGCCGACATTTGAATGGCTCTACGAGCGTGAGGTTTCATCATCATTACACAATATGAATACATCAACGTGATGATAGATGATGCTAGCATTACACAATCTAAATGAACAGCCCTATGTTTGCCTATGGCCTAGAAAGCTATCGCATTGGTCAAGGATACGTCTGCTCTCTCTACCGTCTCCAGTCAGTCTGTCCCTCCGCTACACATTGCGTGGACAAGCACGGACACTTTACTCTCCGTGCAGTAGCCCTTATTGCGTGCATGGTCTTGCCAGCACGCTGGCTGGTGAGTTCGAGTAACCCGCCCTATCACGGTTACTCGCAAGGACCAGCTACCCAATTGCTTGGGGAAAGCCCTCGTTCATCTGTACTCATCGACCTCTGGTATGACACAAATGTGTCTCCCTGTGCGGTTATTAATAGTACTCGGTGTCTTCCCTGTCTGGTGTCTCTCTACTAGACTAGTGTTAACTCATTACTCCTGTAAGGCCTTATTGGGGATGCTGACAGTGTTAGGGAGACAAAGAGAAAGAGAGGGAGAGGGTGAGAGAGAGAAAGGGGGTGTAGAGAGAGCAGGAGAGAGAGTGGGAGGGAAGGAGAGAGAGTGAGAGAGAGGAAAGGAGAGAGAAATGGAATGAGTGAGAGAGAGAGGAAAGGAGAGAGAAAGGGAAGAAGAGAGGTTTAGGGAGGGAGGGAGAGGAAGCGTATGTTTATCCTAGTGTGATAGATTATGTCTGTAAGAGTATTTATGTGAATTTGTTTGCTTGTGGTTACATACATGAGAGTGTGTGGTTGTTTATACCTGTAAGACAAGTTTATCTATCTATTTATCTGTCTGTCTGTCTGTCTATCTACCTATCTATCTATCTATCTATCTATCTAATTATCTATCTATCTATCTGTCTGTCTGTCTGCCTGTCTGTCTGTCTGTCTGTCTGTCTGTCTGTCTGCCTAACTGACTGCCTGCCTGCCTAACTGACTACCTGCCTGCCTGTCTGTCTGTCTGTCTGTCTGTCTGTCTATTCATTCGTATTTTCATTCATATTCATATTCTGTTCATACTAGTTTCAGTGATTATGTGAGGATCCATATATGTGTCTAGATGTGAGGATATGTGTGTGTAAATGTGTATGTGGGGGACGTGTGTGTGTGGGATGTGTGTGTGTGGGATGTATGTATGGAAGGGTTGTGTGTGGGGGTGTGGGTGGGTGAAGGGATATGTGGTGGGTAAGGGATGTGTGTGTGTGTGGATGTAGGATGTGTGTGTGTGGGTGTGGGATGGTTGGAAGTGTGTGGGTATTGATGGGTGGGTGGTTGTGTGGGTTGGGGAATGTGTGTGTGTGTGTGTGTGTGTGTGTGGGTGGGTGGGTGGGTGAGGGATGTGTGGGTGTGGGGGATGTGTGTGGGTTGGTAATGGGTGTGTGATGTATGTGGAGATATGTGTGTGAGGGATATGTCTTTGTTGGTGGGGGTGTGTATGGGTGGGGTAAGTGTGGGTGGGTGAAGGATGTATATGTGGGTGGTGGGGTGTTTGTAGGTGGGGGATGTGTGGGTAGGTGGGAGATGTGTGGTAGATGTGTGGGGAGGTGTGTGTGTGGGTGAGGGATGTGTGTGTGGATGGTGGGGGAGATGTGGTTGAGTGTGGGATGTGTGGGTGGGTGAGGGATGTGTGATGGTGGGGATGTGTGTTTGGCTTGGTGGTTGGGGTGGATGAGTGTGGGTGGGTAGGTTGGGGAGGTATGTGTTGATGGGTCGGTGCGGGATGTGTGGGTGTGAGTGGTTGAGGAATGAGTACGTGGGTCGGGGGATGTTGTGGGGATGACTGTATGAGTGAGGGATGTGTGAGTGGGTGAGGAATGTGTATGGGTGGCGTATTTGTGGGTTGGTGGGGGATGTGTGTGTGGGGGGATATGTGGTTGATAGATGAGTGGATGGGGAATGGGTGATTGGGAGTGTGAAGGTGGATGGGTAGATGATGTGTACAGGATGTATGGGTGGGTGAGCGTGTGTGTGGGAAGGGGGATGGGTGTGTGTGTGGGTGGGGAGATTGTTTGGGTGGGAATGTGTGTGGGTTGGAGATGTGTGTAGGGGTGAGTGCTGGATGTTTGTGGGGTGGGGGGGGGGGAGATTGTGAGGTGGGGAAGTGTGGTTGGGTGCATGGTGTGTGGGTAGGCAGGGGATGTTTGTGTGGGTGGGGGAATGTTTGGTTGGGGATGTGTGTTTGGCTGAGTGGTTGGGAGTGTGTGGGTGGGTGGGTGGGTGGAGGATGTGTGGGTGGGCGAGTGTGTGTGTGGGGTAGGGGATGTGTGTTTGTGGTAGGGGAGATGTGTGTATGTGGGGGATGTGTGGGTGGGGATGGGTGGGTGGATGGGGAAGATATGTATGCCTGGGGTGTGTCCGTGGTACGGGGTGTGTAAGGGTGGGGGTATGTGTGTGGTGGATGTGTGGTGGGTGGGGGATGTGTGGGTGTGTGGGGGATATATCTCATAACATGGTAATATGCATTGTTTATCGTTACAATATTCATTTGACATTGGTTTTTTTTTCCTATGTAAATATTTCATGCACTATTGATAAACGAAATATGAGTGACTGGAAGGGCCGAATGTAAGACGGGCCTGCGTGCCAAATTTGTAACCCTTCTAAAATAAAGATCGATCTATCTATCTATCTATCTATCTATCTATCTATCTATCTGTCTGTCTGTCTGTCTGTCTGTCTGTCTGTCTGTCTGTCTGTCTGTCTGTCTGTCTGTCTGTCTGTCTGTCTGTCTGTCTGTCTGTCTGTCTGTCTGTCTGTCTGTCTGTTTTCCTGCCTGTCAATCCAGCCATCCGTCCATCCGTCTTTCCTTCCGTCAGTCCGCCTCTCTGCATATATGTCTGTCTGTCATTCACCAACATAACGCATCTCTTTCGCTCAGCTTGTCTGTTCTTATTGTTAACTGTAAACATTGTAATTATTCTCTTCCCGTGATACCTTGCTGTTTTCCGTTTCCCAAAGGGAATGCACTCGCATTCGTCATCTACTACCGGAAGCGAGAGAAAGGAACATCCACCATTTTTATTCTAAGCCTGGCTGTGACGGACTTCCTGACATGCGTAATCAACTTACCATACAGCATAATCGCCATCTTGGTCAACTATAAGCTGGAGTATAACATTCTTTGCAAGGTGAGTACTTGATGCCTTCGTGTTCAATATGAGCACATCCTGTAGTGAATATCTCCTAAACGGTAAATTGTGTTTAGAAACCAGTCCGACCTTTATTTATAATGAAAGAAATTATTTTAGGTACGTTTCAAAGACATTTCTATTTCCTTCTCAGACACGCGTTGAAATCGAAATATTATTTTACTGTTCATGTTTATTCAGTTGAAAATCACGCCTTGCTTGTTTCTATTTAAACACTTTGGGACGTTTATAACTTTGTGTTGACTCCGCGAATTATGTCAAGAGTTTTCGCAAGTACATTGTTTGTATGTTTTCAAAGTGTAATTTAGTGTGAACTGGAGATCCAGATGCAATGATCAACC
Source organism: Cepaea nemoralis (assembly GCA_014155875.1). NCBI lineage: Eukaryota > Metazoa > Mollusca > Gastropoda > Stylommatophora > Helicidae > Cepaea > Cepaea nemoralis. The sequence goes on from JACEFZ010000227.1 coordinate 294,048, forward strand.
TGTCATTTCTTTCTGTTTTTTTTTTTTTTTAGTTTCTTTAAGAGCCTTTATTTTCAGACTGTCTTGTTGTTAGTGCATGACAGTAAGCGTAATCACACTCTTTGTATGTAAATTTCTTTGTTTTGAGCTTTAACTCGCCGTTGAGAAAGAGAAATAATGTCGTTGTGTGGATATCTGGAGTACTGACATCTTCATGTCTTCAGAAACGAAAGTTTGTTTTTTACATTGTGCTTTACAAAAAAGGTATAATAACTACAACCAATGGCGATAACGAATATGATTGGTCGCGCGGTAAATATTCGTCCTCAGTGGTTGCATGTGAACATATGGTAATTTCTACCATCACGCACCATCTGTCGCCTCACGAGCTCGGTGTGTTACCTATCTGCAATCAATTCTGTATTTCATGTCTGATCTGTTCTTTCCATGCAACGTGATCAGCGGCGATTTGTTCACATTGCCCAATATCAATGCCCGTATCAACCATGTCCCGCTTACACACATCGTTGTACCGTAGTGGAGGCAGACCCCGAGATCTTTTACCCATCTGTAATTCACCAAAAAAATTCACCAAAAGAGATGTCCTTTGATATTCTATCATCGCCCATCCCCCTAATGTGTCCTATCCATCTAAGTCTACCAAGATTGAGCATGGAACCTCCTCTGCCAACTGTCGTGAACATTGAGACAATAACCAACCAATATTCCCACCTTTCCGACAGCACCTCACCTTTCCGACTGCACCCCACCTTTCCGACTGCACCCCACCTTTCCGACTGCTCCCCAACTTCACGACTGCTCTCCACCTTCACGACTGCTCCCCAACTTCCCGACTGCTCGTCACCTTCCAGACTGCTCCCCACCTTCCCGGCTGCTCCCCAACTTCCCGACTGCTCCCCAACTTCCCGACTGCTCCCCAACGTCCCGACTGCTCCCCAACTTCCCGACTGCTCGTCACCTTCCAGACTGCTCCCCACCTTCCCGGCTGCTCCCCAACTTCCCGACTGCTCCCCATCTTCCCGACTGAGCACATCACATCACCAGATCTGTCCAATACTTCAGTATCTGTGATCTTATCTTGCCACTTAATATATAGCATTCTTAGCAGACACCCCAAATGAAAGTTGTTGAAACGTTTTTCTTTATGTGTAACAATTGGATAAATATAGTGGACACGCATCATGGAAAGTTTAGAAGTTGTAAAGGTGGCCATACTTCCCTTGTGTAGCGAATGTAGAGAGCTGACATCCAAGCGTCATCCGTTCTCGCGCATGCCATTGCCCGAGAAACATCCTAACCATTGAACTAACCAACATTCTTTCTCTGTGCCGGTTAGTTCAACGCTCAGATTTTCTTCGTGTATTGTTGTGAAGTGAACATATGCTAATGATAAAAACATTTGCTTCAGATGCGATTGAAATAAACAGTTCAGTGTGGACGAATGTCCCAGTGCTACGGCGAACAACAGGAAGAGAAACCTTAACATTTAGAAAATATGGAAACATATTTTAAAGTTTTTGTTAAGTCTTAAAGAACTACTTCTTATAGTACATGCGTGTGGCGTTAGTGATTATTCAAAACAATGTTTTCCGGTGATGAATTTGAATAACGAAGACACAAACAATAGATTGCACGATTTATTGCCTGGCATATTTCGCTGCATCTCGTCAGGTACATACTGCAGAAATCACACAACTTACGTGAATTAATTAGATAAATCCTTCAAACTGAAATATACACATATACACATTACACAGTAATGTCGATTGTCTACCACGGTAATTTTAAACAGACTAACATGTCTTTCTGCTTACACAAGGACGGCTTACGAAGGTTGATTAGTATAGCTTCAGCAAACTTTAACAATCGACTACTTTGTGTGTTGAACAACACACGGAAGGCACTGTCTCTTTCAACCACGTGACCACTCTCGAGCACATGTCTCCCAACCGATGAAGCCAGACTTTTCCGGTGTGTCAGTCTGCCTAGGCTACCATCTTCTGTGTGTAGTATCTTGTCCAACCAATTCGGAATATGTTCCGAAACCCTGCAATGTAACTGTCGCTCAGTTCTGCCTATGTAGATGGCCTCGCATTTGCATGTAAATTGGTAAATACAATTTGATTTGGCGTACAAAGCTACATGTTCTTTTACTGCTGGAACTGGGATCGGTGTGTTTCGGTACCTGATGACTAGAGCTGTAGCACAGAATGTTCGCTCGACTGCTGTGGTGAGCCGGTCCCGCAGACGTTGCATTACGTCATCTCCTCGGAAGGTTAGCTGGATGAATACTTTGAGTTTAGGGACTGTAGTTACTTCTGATTTCGGTTTGGACTGTTAGCAGTGGCGCTTTATAAATCCTGTGGAGTACCCATTCAGGTTTAAGGCATTCTTCAGAGTTTTAAATTCCTCTGTCAGTGTGTCCTGGGTGCATATCTTCCTAGCACGGTCAAACAGGGTCCGTACTAAGCCCCGTTTGTACTGGACAGCTGCGAAGCTCTGAAAATTTAAGTATTGGCCAGTCCATGTTTCTTTGCGGTACACCGATCTTTGAATTGTGCCGTCTGCTCTACGTCTCATTAGGATATCTAGAAACGGCAACGCTTCGTTGTGTTCGTGTTCCATAGATAGAGAGATGTTTATATGTGTCTCGTTCATTGTGGCCTGGAACGACGTTGCTTGTAGCTCGTCTGTGGTGATAATTAGTATATCGTCCACGTAACGACGGTAAAAGGCCAAGTTATTGATTTCTGAGGATCTCTTTTCTTCTAAGTGTGCCTTGAAGCTGTCCGCTAGAATAGGTTCAAGTGGGCTCCCCATGGCCACTCCGTCAATTTGGCGATATGACTTGTTTATAAAGTTGAATTGTATGTTGGCAGTACATAATTTTAATAGCCTCTCTAGAATAGCTGATGGTATGCCTAGTTTTAGTTGTTTGTCTCTAATGCGTTCGCTTATTATATTCACGGTCTCATCTAATGGAACGTTGGTGAATAAAGAGGCAATATCCATGCATGCCATGTGTTTGTTGTTTATGTCCATAGTATCCAATAATTCCACCAGTTCGAATGTATCCCTGAGTGTTCTTGGATCGAAGGACTGTCGTACTGGCTTTAAAATTTCAGCTAGCCATCTCGCCATTCGGTGTTGTGCCCAGTTAACCATGGAAAGGATCGGTCTTAGTGGGATGCCGGGCTTGTGAAGTTTGGGTAGACCGTACATCTGAGGTGTTTGGGAGCCACGCGGTGTGAGCGTTTTTGCAGTGGCCTCACCGATGAGTCCTGCATTCACAAGTGACTGGATTTCTTTCCTCATTTTTGCATCCAGGTCCTCCGACTTGTTGACTGTTTGCTCTACTCTGAATTTAGATCTGTCTGATAATATATCATCCATTTTTCTCTGGTAGTCTGATATGTCCATCAGTACTGCACCACTGTTAGTGATTATGTCTGTGCACAGCCCTCTATCTCGTTTCCCGACAGTCACTTCAGGTACTGATGTTCCTCCATGCCATGTTGTTAGAATGTTCAACATCTTCTCTCTTGGTCTACCGGTTCCTCCCTTTCTTCTGTCTGTATCACCGTGAGGACATATTCCAGCTGTCATCTTTTCATGACATGTCCACAGAATTCCAATTCTTAACCCTTTATAAATAAAGTTTGTTCGTTCGTTCATACGTTTATTCGTTCCTTTGTGTCTGCCTATGTAAAGTACACGCGAAATCAACTAGACCAGACATAGGAACTATCTACAATCCCCCAAGCTGCACTTTGTACATGCGAAGCTTTCATAAACACATTCGATCTTAAGATTAGTTTGTTGAATATTTAAGAAATGTTTACTGTCTTTGTGGATTGTACGCGTAATTCTGGAATGTGGACATTGGATCTACTTCCGATTCGTTTCTTCCATGTATCACACTGAAGTATTGGGAGGGGGGAGGAAGGAGAGATGTACGGATCGCAGCATGTGCGCTCTTTTCAAAGCGCTTTGTACGTGGCTTTCACGTCTTCAAGGTTTTTCTTGATACCATCACTCCATCATTTACGTGGTCTTTCTCCTGTCTATGTATCCATTATATTTTGTTTAATGTAGCTCTTTGTGCCAGATGGTACGAGGGCATTCTTGTGAGGTGGCCAAACAATGTAATCTATTGTTCTTTAATGAATTGCATGAGTGATTTCAGGTCTAGTCTTCCTCTAACTTCCTCTTTTCTAATGATATATCTCATTGTTGCTCCTGCAAGCTCGTCTAAGGCATCTCATCTCTGTTGTTTTGATTGAAGCTCGTAAGTTGCAGTAAACGTTCATGTCTGACAATGGCAGTGTAACGTCGGTTAAAATATAGTTCTTTATAGATTTGCTTTAGTAGTTATAGGTATCTTTATATGCGACAGACGTGGTGGTGACTGTCCCAGTACTTTATTTGCCTTTGCGCAACGTGGGTTGATGTCTCTATCCATTCACCCATCTGCGGTTCACATTGACCCTATATATTTACATTCGTTTTTTCTTCTTATTTCGTTCGCTTGAAATATGTCTTTACTGCAATGTTGTCTCTTGTATGAATTTGACAGTAATTTTTTAGTTAACTCAGCGGTCCATAGAGTTTATCTTCCACTGTCGTCTCTCTAGGCCAGAAGGTTTGCCTAGATATGTTATGTTTTGTTTAAATTCGTTTGCTTGTGAGTTTGTTTGTTTGTTGTTTTTTTTTTTCATTTTTAATTACCGGGTTTCTGACTGCCTGTCATTACATTTGTCTCTGTCTATTCCATGATTATTTTTGTCCTATAATTCTTACATTTGGAATTGACTTGATTTACATGGTTCTCGAGGCTTTCAGTTTCTGCTATCAGTACTTGGTGGTCCATAAATTGCAGATAGTGGATGCAATTTAGGAAATGGATGGATGGTTGGATGGATGGGTGGATTGATGGATGGATGGGTGCATGCATGCATCCATGCATGGATAGAAGGAGGGATGGATGCACGATAAATACATGCAAGGGCGGACGGACGGACAGACTGTCAGACTAATCGACCAATAGACAGACAGACAGACAGACAGACATTTATCTATGCGTGTCTGTCTATATTCTATCCACCAAGAAACGGCCCCAATACATTGTCAACACTTTTCAAGAAGCCATATTCAATAGTCATAGACATAGAGACAGACAATAGACAGACAGACATCTGCAGGTATCTGTCTATATTCTATCCACCATGCTGCTCCATTACCCCAATTCATACACTGTTCAAACAACTGTATTCAGGGAACAGAGACATACAGACAGACCATAGACACACAGACAGACAGACATTTATCTATACGAGTCTGTCTATATTCTATCCACCAAGAAACTGCCACAACACATTGATGCTAGCACTATTCAAGCAGCGGTATACAATATACATACATAGAGTCAATAGACATACAGACCTTCAGACAGACATCTACGCGTGTCTATCTATATTCGATCCATCACGATGTTGAAGACACTACCACAGTACCCTCAGGCCAACTATTCAAGCAGCTGTATTCACTCTCCGTGTGTGTTGTAAACTGAACGCTCGCCAGTACAAACATAATTTACAGTCCCGTCACCATTCATCAACCTAGTACTATCAAACGTTTTACTCTATGGCCTAATATTTGGTCGGTTCCCGCATCTGGCATCGTTCAAAGTCTGTAGGACCGAGGAAAGGGACATAACAGTCTGATATTCTTACAAGGGTTCTTGTGTCCCATTCCGGAATTTGTAGTTTCATAGACTGCGCGGTCGACAAGATGAAACATGTCTGGGTCGTGTCGGTCGTTACATCATACAAGCTTTTCCTGTCTACTGGTCTGTGGGTTCTCGGGGCATGGCTTTATTCAGATCTTCTAATCTAAGACGCTATCAATTCTGCCATGACGCTAGTCAATTACAGAGTTACAATATCTTGTTGTATCCAGTTTGTAATCCGCAGTTTAAAAAGGGTTAGTTGCAGACAAAAGTACAGTAGAAAGAACAACTTGGTTCCATCTCGACGTCATACAAAAAGAAGAAAGTCGTTACCAATAAGGTCACTACCGAAGAGTGTACAATTCACATGCACAAGAGGGACGCAGAGGTGTTTCCAAGGCAACAGGGCCAGGTTCTATACTGGCTAAGACCTACTAACACGTTCTAGTCGTGTGTCCTGGGCAGCAGGTCTCTTCGGGGTCCTGGCTAACGTAGTAGGATCGCTGATTCTTCCGAAATCAGAGAGTATCTGCCTGCGCGGCGAGGAAACCACCAGTATGCACACCAATAAGCCAGACATGGGACAACGGATACTCACGCAAAACTCAGGTATGACATCACACTGATGTTGGACAACAAGCTATCTTCATCCGACATACAGGACTTCACGCTGGAGTTCACAGCCAGCGAACGCAAGCAAGCACATGCACAAGAAAGTCTTTGGCGTTGGTTTCAAAAAGAGGACTCCTCTTGCCATCATGGAAATATGCAAATTTGCTGAGGGGGGGGGGGGGGGGGGGGGGGAGAGAGAGAGATTATGGGTACCCTTTATGTGCGTATTGATATTCTTCTGAAGAAACATATTTGGTCTCATGGTATTAGACTCGTGTCAAACAGGCTTAGAGTACGTCTGGCTGGTAAACGCAATAACGATGAAGACTCCACACACAGATTGTACATACTGGTTACACACGTACCATGCTGCAGCCTTCAAAGGAAAACAGACCATCAATGTTGATAATGATTAAATAATGAAAGATTTGTCTGTCTCCAAAGAAAAGAAGTCTTTACCGGACGTCGCTGTCAACCCCAGCATTTTTGGGCTGTTTGTGATCTCTTGGTAAGTTTACGTTCCGTAGTTTGCCAGTGATTTCTGAACGACCGGCATCCCTACCATTTTATAAAAGAAAACACAACGCAAGGCGGTCTAATCAGCAGTAGGGACTAGACAAGAGAAAGTGGTTTTTCGGCCGTTTGACTAAGATCAATGTGTAGTATCTGCATCCAATCTTGCCAGGGCCACCATCAGAGGCGGTCATCGGAATGACACACAGGGCCGTCAAACCTCATGGAGCGGCTCCGACCCCTGGGAAACCGCAGGCCCTTATAATAAAAATTATTGGCCTTATTAGAAATAACACAGAGCAGGATAGTCCAGCGGTTGATTTTCAGATGTTGTCTCTCTTCCAACACAAATTCCATCCACTATTAAGAAAACCGGCGGAAAGTTGGTATACGTGTACCATAATAGTCTCCAAGACCCGGTGAAGCGTGGGTATAATTGTACGAGAAAAGTCTCCAAGATATCAGGTGGAAAATTGATATTCTTGTACCAGAATAGTCTCCAATACACCCGGTGGAAAGTTGGTATACTTGTATCAGAAAAGTCTCCAAGACACCAGGTGGAAAGGTGGTATACTTCTACCAGAATAGTTTCCAAGACACGCGGTGGAAAGTTGGTATACTTGTACCAGAATAGTCTCCAAGACACCCGGTAGAGAGTTGGTATAATTGTACCAGAAAAATCTCCAAGATGTCAGGTGGAAAGTTGATATATTTGTACCAGAGAAGTCTCTCAGATACCAGGTGGAAAGGTAGTATATTGTACAAGAGAAATCTCCAAGATACCCGGTGGAAAGTTGGTATACTTGTACCAGAAACGTCTCAAAGACACTCGGTGGAAAGTTGGTATGTTTGTACTTGCAAAATCTCCAAGATACGGGCTGGAACCTTCCAAGAATTAGCTATGGCAGCGCTTGCCATTCGCCCAAATATCTTGTGCAAGCCATCATTCTCATCGTGTGCCTTGACAGATGGCGTGGGCATTCATGTCTCTAAACAGATCTTGGTGCTTTGTGTCAAACTTTGTGTCAATTCTTTCAATATTTCTTCAGCCACCATATTAAACCATACAGTATCATTTTCATGGTCCGCCTCAGCCTCTTTCACCTCTTATCTGTCCAGTGGTTGTAATAATGTTCTTAAATGTCTCTCATCGCATTACATGACTAAAGAACGCTTTTTATCTTTCTTATGAGCACATATAATGATCTACTTTCATTAGCTTTTTCTATGCAATTGCTACTCGGACAGTTAAATGTGTTGGCAATATTCGTCTCCGAAACCACAACTCCGCTGAATTAATGAAAGTTCTATAACAATAACTGCCCTACAGTGATGACATTTCTTTGACAATAACTGCTGTATAATAATGAAAGTTCTCTGACAATAACTTCTATACAGCGATGAACGTTCTATACTAAAAAAAATGACTGATCTATAATAATAAACGTTCTCTGACAATAACTGCTATATGGTGATGAAAATTCTATAAAAAGAATAACTGTTCTATAATAATGAAAGTTCTATGACAGCGACTGTTCTTCTTCTTCTTCTGCTGCTGCGTTCATCCGGAGTTTTTTTTTCGGACGTGATTGCGTTGTGCCTGTTTACAGCAGAGCTGCGTTCTTGCGCCGTTAGGCCGACACATCCTACTTCTGTGGGCATTTGTTGACCGGGTTAACCTTCCCGGGGTAACTGTTCTATAGTAATGACAGCTCTATGACGCTAACTACTCTATAATAATGAAAGTTCTATAACAATAACTACTCTATAGCAACGATAATTCTGTAACAATGACCTGTACGCATCAACACACGACAGGTGACATGGAGCACAAATAAGATGCGATTCCCATGTCGTCCATTTCGTAACCCCGCGGCGAAAAGTCTGAATAATTGACCAAACACCAGGTCTGTTTTGCATTAAGTGAAATCATTACAACACCAGATGTGTGCTTCTTGTTGTCTGGGCTTCCTTGACTTGCCAGGTCATGACGCCACTCTGATTACAATATACCATAAGATGGTTAAAGTATCACGTACGAGTATTTCCAGCCAAAAAGATCCAGCAAAGTGGTTCAAATTAACCAGACTGTGACATTCCACTTTTAAAAGAACCTTTGAACAACTTTCTTATTCGTTGTTGGTCTCGTGTTGTTTGTGGCTGATTTTAAGTTCACCAGGGATGAAAGGACGGGCGAACTAGCGAAGTAGAAGCTTACTGCGCTAGTAATATTAGCATGGAGGGTCGCGGGTTCAACGCCTGCGCTTGTCGCTTGCCACAGTAAGGGAAAGACTAACCACATATTCACCCTTGCTCTCAGGCCTATAATATGTTTTATCGCTATAACACTAACACCGATAATAATTATAATGAAAATAATGACCGCGACGATGGTATGTGTCTTAACAACAATAACAACGACTATGACGATAGCGCTGACAGCAAAATCCTATAACTAAAACTGTACAAACATCTTCACACGCATATACACACACTCACACACACAATCACATACTCACAACCACTTACAATATCCCTCCACTACAGCAACAGAAGAGCACCTTCTCATCTAACCACCACTTTTCATTCACAAACCATACAATGGCAGATCTCCCTTCCGACGTCCACCCAAACCCACTTCTCCAATTCCACAGCACAAAGAGAAAATAGCATCGAAAAGAACAGATTCATTAATCACATAAGTCGCTTACGTTAATTCCGACACCTTCCGGCTTCGATCCACAACACAATAGCGCCATTTCGCTGACGTATCGGGCGCCGTATTGGAGGATTCTTTCCCAAGCCGCCAAATTGACACAAATTAACTTTCTCAGTCAATAGACCCTATGTCTTCCTTTTTGACCAGAGGAGAATTGATCCATTTCTGTGGCGGGAATATGGCTAGGTAGAGACTTGCCTCTTGCTTGCTTCTTTAAGTTTTTTTTTTTTTTTTTCGTGGAGTCGGATAAATGGTTAAACATTTATGTTTGACGGACTGTTTTCATTTATCGCCTGTTTTATTCTATGACTTGTGTATACTGACAGAATACTTCCGGGTCGCCGAAAAGATAAGAGCGCTCTGGCTCTTAAACTTCCACTACGCTGATGACTAGGTAGCGGGATTATTTCATACACGCGTCAGCTTGTACTTCTACGTTGCCTTCTTGATCATAAAGCAATGGCAAACAGCTGCACGTGAAATTGTCTTGAAAATCGACCTGGGGTTTGGGTTTGATTGCAGGGTCCTGCAAAGAAAGGGAATTTTTTGTTTTAAATACTTTTCTTCCTTTCTTTTTCCACCTCTGTCCGCCTCTTGTTCTTTGGATAGCTGCTGTATGATCTTTCACCTTAAATATAGGGTGTATTTTTGATGACTGTGGGGTGTTTGAAAATATTGCCGTTCCAAGTTTTGTATTTACCCTCTGTGGGAGTTCATGCAAAATAATAGGTAAATACAAAACTTGGAACAGCAATATTTTTTCATACACACAAACACACACAAACACACACACACACACACACGCACGCACGCACGCGCACACACACATGCGCGCGCGCGCGCGAATCGTTAAAGACACACCTTGCGATAATCATAATGGTAATAATGATTTGATGTTGATTTTTGCGTAAGTGTATTTTGGATAATGTTCATGTTTGACATCGGTAGCAGAGAGAGAGAGAGAGAGAGAGAGAGAGAGAGAGAGAGAGAGAGAGAGAGAGAGAGAGAGAGAGAGAGAGAGAGAGATTGTCTTTAAATGTTTATTTAGTGGGATAATAAAACTTCTCTCCACGAAGCGTGAAGGCAAAAATGGAAGATTAAAAACTAAGTCCTAAAAGTCGAGAGGATCTACTTCATTGCACCGTGTTTTATCCCATATGGATCGGTCTCTTTCCACAGGGTGGCCTGTCGAAAGCGTCGCATAAAGCACGAACTCCGTAGCTCCAGCGACGACGCCCAGGATTCTCTGAAAACTCGTGAACCGAAAGACGTAGCCCGGAATCGAACCCACAACCTTCACATGGCGAGGCAGACGACTTGATCAATTCGCCACGGAGACTCCCAAGTGGCAGATAATTATGATGATGATGTGTATCAGTTATTTTAATAGATTTATAACGCTGTTTCTTTTGTATGTTCACAGCTGTTTCTGTACATTCAGACTACCAACGTCCCTCTGTCGTCGCTCATCATGGTAGCTATAGGCATCGACCGATACTTCTGTATCTGCCACCCTTTTCTTCACGTGGTCACCGTACGCAGAGCCAAGATTTGCGTCGTCGTCCTGACCATCATATCGGGTCTACTGGGCATCGTTCCAGCCTTATCACATTCAGTATTTAGGAAACCTGAAGTCCCACCACCATCATTTAACTCCACCAATGAAACACTGGAATACGTCCCTAGCAATGGGACAGATATCACGAGTCCCAACCTAGTTTCTCAACTGTTTACCAACGGTCTACTTCTCGAGCCTGCTGCCGAGTTTGTCAGCGACGTGATTAAACATGGCGTCCGTCTTAATTACAACTCTGACAACGTTGAGCTTATTTCTACCACGGCATCATCGCCTACATCGCTGATGTATCCCAACACGACATCTACTGTACAAATTTCAAGAACCACAGACATGACAAGCAGTGCCCATCCTGACGACATCTACATCGGAATGTGTGTGGAAAGTTACGATACAATCAGTTACAAGTACATTAACGCCTACCAAATTACATACGCTGGCTCTTTTCTCTTCGAACTTCTAATTCTGGCTCTACTGTATGCCTTAATATACAGATCTATTTTAGCCAGAAGGGCATGGAAAATCAAACGGAAACGCATGAGCTGTTACGCCAGTACCAACTGCCCAGAAACCATTGCTGAGGAAACCCAGCTGACGAACATCAACGGAGGAGCGGTGGAAACAATGGTTCTAAAGAAGAACCCCAGCCGATTCTCATCTGCCATGAGGGACAGAACATTACATGCTAATATTAAAACTGCTGCAATGCTGTTTGTTGTTACTGTTGGGTTCGTTATCTCGTTTCTCCCTTCCTGGTTAATGGGCTTGAAAGTTGTGCCCTTACAAGTTAGTGTATTTTATATGTTTTATATTAATAACGTCATCAATCCTTTTATCTACGCCTTCATGAATCGTACTTTCAGAGATGACCTTTTCCAACTAATAAAAAGCGTGTTTCGACATTGATTCCAGCTGTGATATAATGAACCGATCATTCAGGAACTCCTTGTCTTCAATATAAAATAGTTTCATACTCAGCAAAGAGCTATTCACCAAAGCAAAGTAATGCATATAACAAAGACACGTGTCTTGGACACATATTCTCTCTGACGATGTGTATTGAAACAGCTGTAGTGTTTGCGAAATTACGTTTTTGCAGCTGCAAATATATAGATACAAGTATAATCGTTATTTCATCAGACTTTTGTTTTGTTGGATCCAAGCTCCGTGGGGTTTTGTTGTTGTCTCCACTTGTTTCGCGCTTTTGGTTAAAGAAATGTGAAGAATGTAAGAGAGGGAATTCGAATTATCAGACATCAACAAAATTAATATACTGAATTTAACACTCCGATTTGAGTGGAAGTATACCATATCCGTGATATGTTGCAATATTTGAATGTATTTGGGGCGTTCATTTAAAATCCGTTCGTGCCGCACCGCGCGTAATTGCGTACGTTAAGCATAATAATGGCATAGTCATGTGATAAGTACTGATCAATGAATAAAAGAGCTTATCGTCCCATGATGCATAGGTTCTGTTTCTGACCGTTGAGAAAATGGCCGGGTTGATCCAAAATCCGTCCAAAGACGATGAAAGAGCGGTGATTCAGTTTCTTTCATTTGAAGGATGTCGACCAGTAGACATTCATCGAAGAATGCAGGCAGCGTACGGTAACAAATGTGTGTCAAAGACAACAGTGACAGACTGGGCACGAAGTTTCGGAAAGGACGTCAGTTCACGACAGATCTTCGACGGCCGGGTCAAGCGCATATTGTTGCAACTGTAAAAACCATCGTCAAAATTTATGCAGCAGCACAGATGAAACGTTGTCGAAGCATGCGTTAGCTAGAGAAAGAATTTGAGTGTTCAATTGGGACAATTAAAAAGGTCGTTCATAAGAAACTGCAATATCGGAAGGTATGTTCGCAGTGGGTACCACGGATATTGACCGAACACCAAAAAGAGGAACGCATGGGATGGTGTTTAAACCACTTGCTGCGTTACAGAGTGGAAGGTGATGCATTTCTCTTCCGCAAGGTGGCAAGCGATGAATCATGGTGTCACCACTTTCAGCCAAGCAGCAAATGAGAGAGTATGCAATGGAAGCATGCTGGATCACCAGTCAGTCAGTCGGTCAGTCAGTCAGTCAGTCAGTCAGTCAGTCAAACAGTCAGTCAGTTAGTGAGTTAGTTAGTTAGTTAGTTGGTTGGATGGTTGGTTGGTTGGTTGGTTGGTTGTTTGGTTGGTTGGTTAGTTAGTTAGGTAGTCGACAGATCATCCTCATTGCACATCGAACCATTCAGTCCATAAGTGCTCGGATCCGTTCCTCAGCAAATTCCGATGGTGTAGAGGCTAACAACACCAGTTCTGTGTTGGTTTATCAATCTTCTTTGGCTTCCTGCGTAGTGTTCTTGTTTGGCAGCTGTTAATTTGCTGCTCCCGCAGTCTGGCCATGGTTGTAGATTCACAGTCATCACTTGGTTCACGCAAAAGTCTTACTTCTCGTAGAGCATTCAGAATGTCAGCCTAGTCCATGGCACGTCCGCCCTCCACAGTAGCCTTTACATGCGAGCTTGTAATCCCGCTCATTTCATTGTACTCCCGTATGCCCTGGCACGATGATGAAACTAATGTATTCCAGCCGAGACCGCTCCAGAGACAGTAACCACTCTCTTCAGATCCATCACATCTCTATCCCCTTGAGCATGCTCATTGAGTCGCTAAGGAAACATGCCCTAGTGAATGTCTGTGCCTCGAGCCATGTTATTGCTTTACTTACTGCCATGACTTCCATGGTCAGGCTACTTGCGGTCTCAACAAAAGCACCAGAGGCCTCCTTCACAATTCTCCCTCCGGCCTGGGCCGTAAAGGCCCATGAGCTTCTCACATATCGGACGACCGACCCATCTGTGTAGATGTCAGCATCACCGTCTAAAGAATTCTCGAAAATCAAAGCTTGTACTTCCGCCTCCACAGCAGCGGGATTTTCTTGTCTGCATTTTCTGTCTAGTTGGATGCAAACAGAAAAGGACGTACAGATATCTGTTGGCACTTGTACCCACTGTGTCGCCAGAACAATTGTAGTGACTTGTCTGTGCTTACTCTTTGACATACCTCTGCCCATTTCTCACTTTTAACCTCCTTAACCAGTTTTTTTTAAATATCTTACTTTTTTGTGCAACGCACTTCTAAGTGCATGCAGTGACTAGGATGGACAACTGTGGTCTTCTTGGCCTTTTGCCATTTCCTTACAGCACTGCGCTTATCCACCCAGGCCTTCTCCACCTCGAAATTCCACCAAGGTGGCTTCTCCCAGCTATTTTTCCTGCCCTGAAACTTTCTGCGCTTGTCGCACCTTATTTTGCTCACCACATCTTGCCCTGTACTGTCATACGGGAAAGTCTTGACCTTGACTTGCACTGCCTGGTTCTGGCTTTCTCCACCAATATGCTGTAAGGGTCGCTGCCATGGTTCCATAGGACATCCCATCTACACACTGTAGTGAGTGAGGGAGAAACCAGCACCAGATCAATAGCACTGTCCTCATCACCTGGACGGCTTGCTGCCCTGGTGACACAGCCACTGTTGATACACACCAGGTCAATGGTGTCAAGTGAAGTCTCGAGCTCCTCCCTGGATCACCAAAAGCCAAAATATTCAAGTTACAGGTTTCCGCTAGTAAGGTTATGCTGAGCGCATTTTTTTGCCATGAAGGGCTATTGTTGGCCGACTTTAAAAAACCTGGTGTCAACATCAACTCTACCCACTACTTGCAAACCCTAGACAAGCTGCAAAAAGCCACCAAGAATAAACGACCCGGCGTGCTTTCTCGCGATGTGATTTTGTTGCACAATAATGCTCGTCCGCATGTTGCAAAGATTGCGCAGGAAGCATTAACAAGGAAGAAGTGGGAAATTCTGCAACATCCAGCCTATAATCCTGATTTGTCACCATGTGATTTTCATTTGTTCGGACCTCTAAAAAAGCTCTCTAGGGGCAACGATTTCACACAGATGCAGACGTAATGAACGCGGTAAACACCTGGTTCAGTGAGCAATCACAATCTTTTTT
Source organism: Cepaea nemoralis (assembly GCA_014155875.1). Lineage (NCBI taxonomy): Eukaryota > Metazoa > Mollusca > Gastropoda > Stylommatophora > Helicidae > Cepaea > Cepaea nemoralis. The sequence continues at coordinate 309,208 of JACEFZ010000227.1, forward strand.
TACGGACGGCATTCGCCGCCTACCTAAGCAATAGGATGCTTGCCTGAATGCCTACGGCCACTTCTTCTGACCAACCCATGGTGCACAATTCATTCAAAATGAATGCTTTGTTTAATTCTACCACACCTGTTAATGTTTCTTTCATGCTTTTGTAATAAAGCCATTGGAACGGGTTTCAGATGAACGTCCCTAATATTGCGTTGCAATATGTGAATGTTTTATGATGCAATATTTCAGTGTGATATGCTACAATATATGAATGTGTTGTGTTGCAATATTTCAGTCTGATGTGTTGCAGTATTTGAATATGTTATACCGCAATACTTCAGTGTACTGCAATATGTAAACGTATTGTGTTGCAATATCTGAATGTGTTGTGTTGCAATATTTCAATGTGTTGTGTTGCGAATTTGCAATGTTATATGTTACAATATGTGAATGTATTGCGTTGCAATTTTTGAATGCATTGTGTTGCAATATTTCATCATATTGCGTTGCAATATTTGAAAGTGACATCTTGCAATATTTGAAAAGGACGTGTTGCAACATTTGAACACATTGCGTTTCAATATCTATCTGAATGTGGTGTCTTGCAATATCTGGATGGCAGAATGTTAGACGGGCCTGCGTGCCCAATTCTTAACCCTTTGAAAATAAAGTTTTGTTGTTGTTGTTGTTGTTGTTGTTGTTGTTGTTGTTGTTGTTGTTGTTGTTGTTGTTGTTGTTGTTGTTGTTGTTGTTGGATGTGATCGGTTGCACTATTTTAATGTCATGAGTTACAACATTTGAATCAGATGTGTTGCAATATTTCACTCCGATGTGTTGCAATATTTGATAGTAATGTGTTGAAATATTTAAACGTCTTGTATTACAATAATTGAATGGCATGCGTTATAACATGTAAATCTGATATGTTACACTATGTGATTGTGACAATTTACACTATGTGAATGTGACATGTTACACTGTGTGAATGTGACATGTTACACTATGTCAATCCGATATGTTACACTATGTGAATGTGATATGTTATACTATGTAAATGTGATGTGTTACACAATGTGAATGTGATATGTTACACTATGTGAATGTGACATGTTACACTGTGTGAATGTGATATGTTACACTGTGTGAATGTGATATGTCACAAAATTTGAACATGTAGTTATGTATGTGTCAGGAACATGGAGTGCGATTAAACCAATTACAAAAAGAAATTATAAAGATTCATTAATTGTTGACTGTGCAAAACACTATGACGTAAATGGTATGAGAGAATTGTCAATGGGTATCTCATGAAGAGAACTAGACAAATACCAGTAAGTCACGTGTGAAACAGAAGGATTTAAATAGTAAGACAGAATCACCAACATGGATCTCATAAAGAGAACCAGACAAATAGCAGTAAGTCGAGTGTGAAACAGAAGGATTAAATGGTATGACAGAATCACCAACATGGATCTCATAAAGAGATCTGGACAAATAGCAGTAAGTCGAGTGTGGCAAAGAAGGATTTAAATGGTATGACAGAATCACCAACGTGATCTCATGAAGAGATCTGGACAAACACCAGTAAGCCAAGACCTGAGAAAAAAAACGTTGGCGCTGGATAGAACACATTGGGGAAAACTCCAGAAATGTATAACTAACAAGGATTTCTCTGAAATCATACTTACAAATTAGTTGCATAACATTTACTCAGTCAACCCCAGCATTTTTCTTTCTGGCTGTTTGTGATTATTTTACAGGTTTATGTTCAGTAGTTTGCCATTGCTTTCTAAACGATCGGTACTCATGCTATTGTATGAAAGCCACGGCAATGCTTGCTGCCAAATCCCCCGCAGCTGAGTTTCAAGCGCGGTATTCGGGATTACGAATAGCCAATCAGCAGTCGCTGACCAACTGGTGGTGGGCACGGAGGGCGAGGTGGGATTGCAGGCTGTGGTATGAAATCCTTAGAAAATACCGCATATGCTCGGAGATATGTTCACCAGGCGACTCGAGGCGCTATAACCTCTTGTCCCCGGGTAGATGGGGCCCGTAAGCTAGGAGACGGAAAACTCCAATTATAAACCCCCAAGTTCAAGGTGGACCAACGTGCTGATGACTGAATGGCCACGGGTGAGCTTGTTGTGAATGTGGAATGTATGGTATGTGGACAGAGCCGCGCCAGGCGTATGAACTCCTGAGGGACGTCCCCTGCCCCTTCATGAGCAGACAGGCTCTACTGGGGTGTCCGGTTAGTTCCTGCTTTCAAATCAAAACAACAACGGAAATTAAAAGGAATCATCACCTGAGCAGCGGAGTGCGTACTCTGTGCTCGATACCTTTTACAACAGCTAGCGGGGAAAAAATGAAACGGGGTAGGCTAGGTAGAGAAGAGGGGGTAAGGAAAAGAAAGAAGAGGGCTGGAGTCAGAAGGGGTAGGAAGATAACGGATCTTCTGCGGCTCAAGCATGTACGGGTTAGGTATTGGAACTGCCGTAGTGCAAATCAGAAAGGTACGATATTGGAAAAATGGGTCTACGATTTTGACACCCTCATGCTGCAAGAACTGAAGACAAACTCTTTGAAGTGCCCTGGCTATTCATGTTGCATTAACCCACCCAGTGGGAGTCTTGCGTATATGAAGAGATGTGGGGCTGGTTGAAGGGTTCTAAAGGTATCCCTGGTACCAGGCACCTTATATGTGGTGACTTCAATGAGCGCGCCAAAGAGTGAGACAGGTCTGACGAGAACAGACAGGCTATTGCTCTCGCTGAGACTTTGCTTAAGACAGATTTGGTCTGTACAAATGGCTTGAGACCTGCAAAGAGACCGGGGGACCCAGACATGGCCATTGACCTGGCACTTGTATCCCTAGAGGCGGCATCAGACATAAAATGGACTGTCCTTTGGGGACCATGGAAGCGAACACCTCCCCTATCTGTACTGGCACCTAGGTCTAGCAGCGTCAAGGCTATAAAAGCCCGCAAGGCATTCAATAATTATCACGGCCACTCTTCACTCATGGGTCGCCTTAGATCACAGGACGGCCTAAGACAACAGAAGAATCATCCATCCATCATGTGCCATGCTGATTAGCTTGGGCGATCATGTTCTGCCATCTCACTCGATCACCAGAGTGTTCCAGTCTCGACCATGCCATGCGGCCAAGCCATCCAGGTATTTATTTCTCGGTCTTCCCCTTGGTCTCTTCCCTTTGATCTTGCCAGTTGTCACCAAGTTCTCCAAGTCATTTCTTCTCATAACATGTCCAAAAAATGTTGACTGTCTACGTCTAACGACTCTAATCAGTTTACGATCTTCATTTGTTTCTTGAAGGACTTGTTCAATGGTTTTTCTGTCTGTCCATGGTATTCTTTGCATTTTCCTCAGAAACCACATTTCCACAGCCATCAGATTTTTTTCAGCTTGTCTGCTCATTGTCCACGTTTCATATCCATTCAAAAGTATAGGTTCTATGTAGCATCTCAACACTCTTTTTCTCGTTTCAATTGATATCTTTTTATTGGTCAGTATGTTTTCCATCTTGCAAAAGGCTACCTTCGCAATGGCAATTCTTGTTCTAATCTCTTCGAGGCATCTCCCATCGGATGTTATGACTGTTCCGAGACAACTGTATCGATTCGCTTGCTTAAATATATGTCCATTTACTCGTATATCACATTGTGGTATTTCCTTCTTCCCAGTGACGACCATAATCTGTGTGTCTGTGTCTTCTTTCTATTCAGTTCTACCCCTAGTTGTTCACTGTGTGCAACAACCGCATCTACTAAATGTTGCAGGTCCTGTTCATTGTCTACAATCAAGACTGTAGGCCTATCATCTACATTTCTAATGTTGTTGATTATCGTCCCCCAATGTTGATTCCTTCCATATCTTCTATATTTCTGAAAATATTCTCACTGTACAGGGAAAAAAAGATCTGGAGGCATTACACATCCCTGTCTCACGCCTCTTTTAATAGGCTGATATTGGCCTACATCGTTCTCAATTCTGATGGCAGCTTGTTGTTTCCACTCTATGTTTTTTACAAATCTAAGGTCTTCTTCATCAATTTGTAGATCTTCAAGCATCGTTATCATGTCGACATGTCTCACTTTATCGAAACCCTTTCTGTTGTCAATAAAGCAAAGATATAGATTTTTGTTTACCTCTATAGAACGTTCAATTACTGTTCTCAGTATATACACAGCATTTACTGTACCCTTGCCTTCTACAAACCCACATTGTTCTTCTCCTATTTCGGGTTGTATTTTCTTCCTAACTCTTTGCATGATAATTCTCAGCAAAATCTTCGTGATGTGGCTCATTATACTAATTGTTCGATGTTGATCACACTCCAAGGCTCCAGATTTCTTCGGAATTGCAATAAAACAGAATTACATAATTCAGGAGGTATATCTCCAGTATCGTACTGTCATAACTATGATGTTGAAATTGAGGCAATCAAGATAGCAATAGAGAAATTACAAAATACCAGCCATGGTAGGGAACCTGTGGTGATATTGCTAGATGCAAAATCAGTAATAGAGGCACTTCTGTCTGGGAAATTACCAGTTCTAAGGACACTACTTTCTGAACTTAGCAGTCAACATAAGGTCACCATGCAGTGGATACCATCCCACTGTGGAGTACCCGGAAACGACAGAGCTGATCGATTGGCTAAGGAAGGAGCAAAAGAAGAACAGCCTGATATGGTGCCCATTACATTCCACCAAAAGAAAAGAATGATCAAATCAGTCAGAAGGCCACCAAACCCTACTCAAGACGACTACCACGTTATGGACAGACCAGAACAGGTCATTCTTCTGCGCCTCAGAACAGGACACAATAGATTACGCAACCACATGTATACAAAATTCAAGATTGGCTTCACAGCCATGTGCACATGTGATTTGGCGTTGCAGACATCAGAGCACATACTCCAGGACTGCCCAAACTACAACATATCCAGGCGAACCTTCTGGCCTAGAGAGACAACAGTGGAAGATAAACTCTATGGATCGCTGAGTGAACTAAAAAAGACTGTTAGATTCATACAAGAGACAGCATTGCAGTTATAGACATATTTCAAGCGAACGAAAGAAGAAGAAGAAGAAGAAGAAGCATTTGGGTTGCCACAGAGATTTGCCATGTCCCCGGTACTTTTTAATGTATAGACAGGCATTGGTAGAATGTTGACATTTGCAGATGATATGCGGGTGTACAGACAGTGAAGACAAAAGGAAATAATGGCTGCAGACTGAAGTCGGCAGTAAACAGGGTGACGATGTGGTACATGGACGGTATGCGCGGACTATGTGGTGACAACGTAAATCTAATTAAGGATTGATCAGGCACCGTAGAGTGGTACTGCGGGGTGGTATTGTGGATTGCTAATTTAATAAATATAAAATATAACGACATGGGTTCTTCGAGCAGGACAACTCAAAGATGAGTTTGATGTGAGAGCAGGAGCGTTGCAGCGATGCATTTTTGTCATCTTTATTGTCCTTATTGATAAACCAGTGAGCTGTTAAGACATTAACTAACTCCAGAAGGGGAATTCAATTGACCCTGGCAGGAACGGTTTGACGATCTGAACTCTTCTTGCGAGATTTACCTCCTGGCCCACTAGTGAGATCAGACGCTGGATAAATTAAACATGTTTGATGGGAGGTCACAGCAATCTGGTCTAAAGATTCATGAAAAAAAAAAAAGATTCTTTTTAAAGTTAGTTGCATATCCTTTTCAGGACGTTGCGGTCACCTAACGTATATTTTGGCTGTTTGTGACTCCAAGGTAAGGTTACGTTCAGTAGTTTGCCATTGCTTTCTGACCGATCGGCACTCATACCATTGTATGGAAACCAACGCAAGGCGGTCTCCTTCCATATCGCAAACGTAACCCCTTCCTAATTGAGCCGGTTAATGAGAATAAAATAAGTGACCGATGAATCGACTGATCTCCTAAGTGATACCTTGCTTCATAAAGTGAAATCATATTCGTGTTTGGGCGACAATGTGGTGCCCTCAGGGAGGTGGGACGTGTATATGGTTCAAGTGATGGGTGTGATTCTGTCACTTTGACAAGACTGCCAGATCATCAAGTCAAACAGTGTCAAGGGGTGGATGTGATTCTGTTACTTTGACAAGACTGCCAGATCATCAAGTCAAACAGTGTCAAGGCGTGGATGTGATTCTGTTACTTTGACAAGACTGCCAGATCATCAAGTCAAACAGTGTCAAGGGATGGATGTGATTCTGTTACTTTGACAAGACTGCCAGATCATCAAGTCAAACAGTGTCAAGCTACACAAGAGCGCCAAGCAGGAAGCCAAAGAAGAATAATGAACCAAAACAGAACTGGTGTCGTCAATAGATATACAGGGTGTTTGTAAAGTCTCACTACACTGTGTATGTAGAACAAATTTGAAAAATGAAGTACCTGATGTCATAAAAAAAAATGTGCTCCACAGTCCATCGGGAAGCAATATGGCTGTCGTCTGCTTGAGTAATTCTTTGCACTCCAAACAGAATGGTGTTATCAACGGAAGAAAGAATTTCTGTGTGTGTGTGTGTGTGTGTTTGTTGTTGTTGTTGTTTTTTTAACAACAAGAGCTAACATTCAAGAGATAACAACAAACACGTTGCATAAGGTATTTGACAATATTATTATATTTTTTTTTTAGCAAAAATAAATGAGACGTGTACAGTCATGTCTTGAAACCCGTGGTGGATATTTCCAACGCCTCTTATAATGTATACTTCATTGGTACTTTCTAGCTTCCCCAAAACAGCGTTAGACAATAACAGTGAATATTGTAACTAATTTAATGAATTTTTAGCACATTTTTGATGACGTCTTGTACTTAATTTTTCAAAATTGTTCTACATACAAAGTGTAGTGAGGCTTTACAAATACCCTTATATAAGTGAGGGAGTTACGGCGGAGAGGGTCTTAACATGTATGTTCTAACAGTTCAATGTGCAATGGGGATACTTTGTTGACCAATTAGCTAACGATCTAACGAAGATGGAGAATTAGAAAGAGATAGTATGGGAATAAAAAGGGCAAGATGAGATTAAATTGCAATAGAAAACGTGTGGCTGTCAACAGAAATTAAATCTAGTTCCAAACCTGGAATATTTTACCCTTTCTTGTGGCTGTATGTGTCAGAGGCATGAGGGGTGTCTAATACAATTGCTGATTAACTGCGGACGTTCGTGGGCCTTCCCGGAGTAGAGGGACGGGGTGTTGTGTAGAGGGACAGGATGTTGTGTAGAGGGACTGGGTGTTGTGTAGAGGGACTGGGTGTTGTGTAGAGGTAGAGAGACGGGGTGTTGTGTATAGAGACGAGGTGTTGTGTAGAGGGACGGGGTGTTGTGTATAGAGACGGGGTGTTGTGTAGAGGGACGGGGTGTTGTGTATAGAGACGGGGTGTTGTGTAGAGGGACGGGGTATTGTGTATAGAGACGGGGTGTTGTGTAGAGGGACGGGTCTTATGTAGAGGGACGGGGTGTTGTGTAGAGGAACGGGGTGTTGTTTTAGGGACGGAGTGTTGAGTAGAGGGACGGGGTGTTGTGTAGAGGGAAGGGGTGTTGGGTAGAGGGACGGGGTGTTGTTATAGGGACGGAGTATTGTGTAGAGGGACGGGGTGTTGTGTAGAGGGACGGGGTGTTGTGTAGAGAGACTGGGTGTTGTATAGAGGGACGGGGTGTTGTGTAGAGGGAAGGGGTGTTGGGTAGAGGGACGGGGTGTTGGGTAGAGGGACGGGGTGTTGTGTAGAGAGACTGGGTGTTGTATAGAGGGACGGGGTGTTGTGTAGAGGGACAGGGTGTTGTGTAGAGGGACGGGGTGTTGGGTAGAGGGACGGGGTGTTGTTATAGGGACGGAGAATTGTGTAGAGGGACGGGGTGTTGTGTAGAGGGACGGGGTGTTGTGTAGAGGGACGGGGTGTTTTGTAGAGGGACGGGGTGTTGTGTAGAGGGACGGGGTGTTGTGTAGAGGGACGGGGTGTTGTGTAGAGGGACGGGGTGTTGTATAGAGGGACGGGGTGTTGTGTAGATTGACGGGGTGTTGTATAGAGGGACGGAGTGTTGTGTAGAGGGACGGGGTGTTGTGTAGAGGGACGGAGTGTTGTATAGAGGGACGGGGTGTTGTGTAGAGGGACGGAGTGTTGTATAGAGGGACGGTGTGTTGTGTAGAGGGACGGGGTGTTGTATAGAGGGACGGAGTGTTGTGTAGAGGGACGGGGTGTTGTGTAGAGGGACGGGGTGTTGTGTAGAGGGACGGAGTATTGTGTAGAGGGACGGGGTGTTGTGTAGAGGGCCGGAGTATTGTGTAGAGGGACGGGGTGTTGTGTAGAGGGACGGAGTATTGTGTAGAGGGACGGGGTGTTGTGTAGAGGGACGGGGTGTTGAATAGAGGGACGGGGTGTTGTGTAGAGGGACGGAGTATTGTGTAGAGGGACGGGGTGTTGTGTAGAGGGACGGGGTGTTGTGTAGAGGGACGGGGTGTTGTGTAGAGGGACGGGGTGTTGTGTAGAGGGACGGGGTGTTGTGTAGAGAGACTGGGTGTTGTATAGAGGGACGGGGTGTTGTGTTGACGGACGGGGTGTTGTGTAGAGGGACGGAGTGTTGTGTAGAGGGGGGGGGGTTGTTATAGGGATGGAACGAACGAACGAACGAACGAACAAACTTTATTTTCAAAGGGTTAAGAATTGGGCACGCAGGCCCGTCTAACATTCTGCCCTTCTATCACTCTCTTTCATACATTATTTCATTCACACATCATTCAAGGCTAACAGAGAACAGCAACAATATAAAAGATATGCATTATAAAGGCATGGGCAAAATGCGAACATCAAAACTACACGACACAGTAATATTAGATAATGGTCTGACACTTGTTATTAGCCCTGTGGAATATACTGGCCTACCAAAAGGGGACTGGCTGTTATACTAGGGTTTTGTTATTATTATTATTATCTCTATTATTAAGGGGGAAGATAATCCGTACTGAGATAGTGTTCGAGTAATTTGCGATTATATGAATAGGGATTTGTGATGTCTTTGATTTCTTGTGGAAGATTGTTCCACAGCTGAGCTGCAGAGTACGTTAAGCTTGTTTTGTATAAGTCAATCCTAGGCTTCGGAATGTGTAATATATTTAAACGTTTACTGCGTCTAGCATTATATTTAAACAATGGCCAAAGGTAATTTAGGGCATTCCGATGCATATTATGTGAATTAGTTTAGCTTTATTGAAAAGCAGGCGTTTGCGGAATGGTAGTAACTGAAGGCGTTTATACAGTTACTACCATTCCGCAAACGCCTGCTTTTCAATCTGAAAGAGTGAGTGTTCGGAGTGTTTCGGAGTGTTGTGTAGAGGGACGGGATGTTGTGTAGAGGGACGGGGTGTTGTGTAGAGGGACGGGGTGTTGTGTAGAGGGACGGGGTGTTGTGTAGAGAAACGGGGTGTTGTGTAGAGGAACGGAGTGTTGTGTAGAGGAACGGGGTGTTGTGTAGACGTACTAGCACGTGTAAGGACTAGGCATGAGTTCAAAGCGAGCTAACGTTAACATGAAAATCACCGACTATTTTTTGGCATCTATTCTGAGGGGAAATAAACTTTTAAATCTAATAACAACTGGCATGCGTGATGGCAGACGAGGAAAGGGAAGAGAAAGAGACCTGGATAGCTTGGCGGCATAATCAGGCCAAGTACATCGACCTGATCGCACAGTCTAGTTTTAGTCTGAGATAGCGAGCCATGATCGCCATGATAACCGACGTGGCAAATGCTGACAGCAGCAAGTGAAATGGTTCGGTCATATAACTAGGCTACCAACTGATAGAATACCACAAGTAATGATGTACAGACCAAATGGAACCACAAGAAGAGACTGACAATGTACACGTTGGACAGAGGGAATAATAGAGTTTTGGGAAATTTCGATAAATGAAACCCATAATCGGGCACTCTCTAGTTTTTTATGCTTCAGCGTGACAAGGCAGGGTACAAGAGGAACAAGATTAGAGACGAAGAAATGCTGATTATAAGATTAGGATGTTGTTAATGAAGATGATGCTGAAGATGACGACGACGACGACGACGACGACGATGAAAATTTCATTCAGACTTCAATAGTAGGAGAATTGTTGTCAAAACCGGGACGGTGTTTGGTCATCTAATCTCATATATTCGGATCATATCAGATATCTGACAGACACAACATTGCATGTTACCTTTCACGTTGCACCATGGAGCAAGGAAAACTGGGGTCAAATCCCATGGGGTATATATACTTTTGCGTACTTTTTTTTTTAGAGATACGTTACCCACACACCCCCGCTCATCGGGCATCTTAGCCAATCCCTGTTACCCATTGACCCGTTTCAATCCTCACATCCGGCCGCCTCTACACTCATCAAACGGCTAGCGCTTTAGACACATTTCACCAAGACAGGATTCAGCTAAGTAACCTCTGTATTTTCCATGTAGTGATTGTTTTATTTGTTTGGTGTCTGTGTTGTTTTGTTCTGTGCTGACGAAGGCTTTGGCCGCAACGTTCATTTTGTTTCTTGTAATCGTGTTCTAGTAAAGCTCACAATCTACTTATCGTATTTTGGTAATTCATTCGTTGTTTTAACTCTCATAGGACTGCCAGTGTGACCTGGGGCAGTGAAAGCGTTTGACACACCGAGGCGGGGGATCTAAATCAATAGCAGATAAATTGGACGCAGACTGCCTTGCGTTGATTTCGGTAGTATGCTGTTTTGTTTGTAGCGTGACCTGCATGTTCGAAACGATGGCGGCCGGCTGTTGCTGAATTGACTGGTTTGCCTTTTCGGTTCACGAGTGCGTTTTTCAAGAGACTCCTGGGAGTCGTCGCTGGAGCCACGGAGTTCGTGAATTTGGCGGGTCGCGCTGCGAAAGAGACCCTGCCATATGGGATAAAACCCGGGTCAATGAAGTGTTTCTGGGGACTGCCACGTCCATCGACGATGAACTGTGTTTTTCGTGGAGGACTTTTGTGTTGGCATTCTGGCGGCGCTATTATGCACAGTGTACCTGTGCGGGCTGTTAGCTTACCGAGACTCCTGTCTTTTCCACTTTTCTCATTGGGCAGTGAGGAGCTTTTTGTGTGATATTCACTGGCACAGAAACGGAGCATGATGGGGACGACCCGTTGCGGTGAAGTTGAAACTGCGACTAATTAACTAATTAACTAACGATAGTATGTGCTTCGTCCGATCAGAAAACTATGGCAACCTACTGAGCGTAAAAATTGCCTTGTAAGTTACAAAGCGCCAAACAATTTCTGGGATTGATTACAACGTTTTGTAAACGACATGCAATAACTTTTTTTTTTTAACTCTTATAGGATGTAACTTTCCATGGTGGATTTTTTGCGCTTGTGTTTAATGTTAAAGATTTCGAGTTCATTATTATTTTTTGTTTAAAAACTATATTGCCCCTCTGTTGTGTCTTGGAAAGGCATAACGTCAACAAAAGACGATATGCAGATGGTGCACTACTGAGTGCAGACAATAAACAGGATCTGCAACATGTAGTAGATGCTGTGATTGTACACAGAGAACAACTAGGGTTAGAATTCTCTTGTAATAAAACAGAGATTATGGTCGTCACTAAGGAAACAGAAATATCACAATGTAATTTCCAAATGGTTGGAGAAAATGCTAACACAGGTGAATCGGTACAATTATCTTGAAACATTCATAAAATCTGATGGAAGATGTCTGGTAAAGATTAGAACAAGAATCGCCTTGGCAAAGATCGTGTTTTGCGAAAGAACCAGAGTTTAAATTGTTTTAAAACGCCAAATAATCGACTTCATTGCGCCAGGTTTATTCCATATGGCTTGATCTCTTTCCGCAAGGCGACCTGCCGAAAGCGAAGCATAAAGCTAGAACTCTGTAGCTCCAGCGACGACCCCGGAAGTCTACGAGAAAATAACACTCGTGAACTGAATGATGTAGCCCGGAATCAAACCCACAACCTTCGGAACGAGAGGAAAGCGGCGTAAACACTACGCCACGGAGACTCAATGGCAAAGATTGTTGAAGTGCTGTCTTAAACATTGACCGGCGTATGCATGTGAATGGAAACATCGCACAATAAGCAGACAAGCTGAGTCATATCTAACGAAATTTGAAATGTAGTTTATGAAGAAGACGAAAACATGGACGGGCATAAAAGCGAAAAGAGGCAGTCTTTCAAGAACAAAATGTTGACTTCTCGTCCCTGATTCGGGGACATAATGACAAGTACTCAGAAGTCGGAATGGATTCGCCTGATGGCGAGAAACACTGATAATAAGTAAAGCTAATCCACACGCAAAAATCAGTCTTTCTCATCTGAACTTCCATTTCCTTCATATCTGAAACCACATCATCACTGCCGTTCATATTTGAAACCACAACTTCACTGCATGGCATACTTGAAACCACAACTTCACTGCCTTTCATATCTGAAACGACAACTTTCATGTCATTCATATCGTAAACCACAACCTCAACGTCTTTCCTATCTGAAACCACAACCTCAACGTCTTTCAAATCTGAAACCACAACCTCAACGTCTTTCATATCTGAAACCACTGCTTCAACGTCTTTCATATCTGAAACCACACCCTCAACGTCTTTCATATATGAAACCACTGCTTCAACGTCTTTCCTATCTGAAACCACAGCCTTAACGTCTTTCCTATCTGAAACCACAACCTCAACGTCTTTCATATCTGAAACCACAACCTCAACGTCTTTCAAATCTGAAACCACAACTTCAACGTCTTTCATATCTGAAACCACAATCTCAACGTCTTTCATATCTGAAACCACAACCTCAACGTCTTTCATATCTGAAGCCACAACTTCAATATCTTTCATGCGGCATCCAAAGAAAACATAGTTTACTTGAAACCATCAGAATTCAAGCAGCGGTTGAAAGTGAACAAGTGCAACCTCTGCCTGAGACTGTAGATTAAGTCAACAAACTGACAGAAGTGATGGATGGACAAAATATGGGGGATGGCGTTGGATGATAATTGGTAACAGTTTGTGTCAACATAATCCGCCCAAGGTTGCGAACTCGGAGCAGCCTCGTGGAGTGCATTCCCTGAAAATTATTTAGTTTAGTTTAGTTTAGTCGACGAATCAACATCACGGCACACGGATGTAACCCATAAGTGCTCCGTTCTACTCCTAACTCACGCCTGAGTCTGGAGAATCTCAGCTCAATGCATGAACTCCGTGGCACCGGCGAGGATCCTGAAATACTTTTGGTAGATTTTTAACTCGAAATTTTGCCCGGGCAGCGCCGTTAGGCTACTCTTTTTCGATTTCCAACTGCCAAGGGATTTTTTTATGTGCGCAACAATATACACGGGCGTCCGATCTCACTATGGCAGAGACCAGGGGAAATTTTGTTACTAGACGTCCACGTCAAAAATAATCCCTCCCTCACCGGGGCTTGAACCCGGGACCTCTTGCACTCGAGGCGAACACCATACCTCGAGACAACTCAACCCCTTTGAACGTTATTAAATGGGGAATCCTCGAGACAAAGTGGTGAAGCCGCCGTTTGCTGAAAGTGCTCCAAAAGATCTGGGTTCGCTTCTAGACTCCGCCATTCGGTCCCCGAGTGAAATGTTCTTGTGACCTCCTGGGGGACATCATAGCTGAAGCTACGGAGTTCGTGCTTTGTGCGTCGCTACCGGCAGGTCGTTGCGCGAAAACAAACCGGTCTGTATGGGGTGACACCTGGTGCAATGAATTCGATCCTCTCGCCTTTAAACATATTTGTTTGCGCTTGATCGCTTTTAACTCGAGCTTAGTCCATACCCGATACTTCCAACAACACAGGACAGCATTGTTCGTGTGGATTAGCTTTCACTATTACCAGTGTCCCTCGCCATTAGATGAACCCAGTCCTGCTACTGGGGTACTTATAATGTACGTCCCCAAGTCAAGGACGAGAAGTCAACATTTTAATCCAACTATCCAGATGTTTAAGAACGAGCTCCCGTATCCTTTAGGTCGTGCTGATCTCCATGTAAACATGTTAAAACCAGCTGTTCAAACAATCACAACAGACATGATAGAAATAATTTACGGGTATAATTTTACAAGGGTAAGTTAATAAAGTAGTCACAAATGGCTGTGGAAAAATAACTAAAGACGATAACAACTTGAAACCAGTTTATTTTTATACATACACTAGCTGACCCGGCCGGGCTTCGCCCAGACCCTGGTGGGGAGCATCTCATTTAATTCATATAAGTAGTCATATAAGCTCCCGTTCCCGTTCCCGAGGAGGGAAGAGGAGGGAGAAGGAGGGAGGAGGAGGGAGGAGGAGGAGGGTGGAGGAGGAAGAGCGAGGAGGAGGGAGGAGGTAAGAGGAGGGAGCAGGAGGGGGAGCAGGAGGGAGAGGATGGAGGAGGAAGAGGGAGAAGGAGGAGGAGGAAGAGGGAGGAGGAGGGAGGAGGAGGAGGGAGGAGAAGGAGGGAGGAGGAGGTAGGAGGAGGGAGGAGAAGGGAGGAGGAGGGAGAGAGAGGATGGGAGGGAAAGGGAGGAGGAGGGAGGAGCAGGGAAGAGAGAGGAGGAGGAGGGAAGAGGAGGGAAGAGGAAGAGGGAGAAGGAGGAGGGAGGAGGAGGAGGGAGGAGGGATTAGGAGGAAGAGTAGGAGGGAGGATGAGGAGGGGAGGAGATAGAGGGAGGATGAGGAGGGGGAGGAGGGAGAGGGAGGAGGAGGAGGGAGGATGAGGAGGGAGGAGGAGGAGAGAGGAGGAGGTAGGAGGAGAAGGGAGTAGAAGGGAGGAGGAGGGAGGAGGAGAGGTTGGAGGAGGGGGAGAAGGTAGGAGGAGGAGGAAGGAGGTGAAGTCAGAAATAACATAACTCCAGCAGTCTCCTGATGTATGACATTTAATTGTAGTTGCTTCAGGTTTACAGATTCTTATAAATATCGTAGACAAATAACAGAGGTCCAGATATCTCGACAATACTTGATGATGATGACTTAAACGTGACCTCGCTCTAAGACTGCTGGCTAATCACTAACCCGTTGCTATCTTTTTCCGTCACGCGTGAGCATCCCTAGTTATTTACATTTTCCCAGGGTGCTCTCGCGTGCACTGAAGTTTCGACCCTTTTTCTCTTGCACGCCGACTTAGATTCCCTTAACAGAGACAGACACTCTGTTATATTGGAGGGAGGAAGAGGGAATAGGAGGAGGGATGAGGGGGAGGAGAAGGAGGAGGTTAGGAGGAGGAGAGGAGGAGGAGAAGAGAGGAGGAGGCGGCGGAGGAGGAGGGATTAGGAGGAGGAGGAGAGCGAGGAGGGGGAGGAGGTAGGAGGAGGGAGGAAAAGGGAGGAGGAAGAGGGAGGAGGAGGAGGAAGAGGGAGGAGGAGGAGGATGGAGGAGGAGGAGGAAGAGGGTGAGGAGAGAAGGAGGAGGAGGGGAGAGGAGGGGAGAGGAGGAGTAGGAGGGAGGGGAGGTGGAGGAGGAGGCAGGAGGAGGGGGAGGAGGAGGAGGAGAAGGAGGCGGTGTAGGAGGAGGAGCGGGAGAAGGAGGGGAGAGGAGGAGGAGGGGGAGGAGGGAGAGGGAGGAGGAGGAGAGAGGAGGGAGGAGGAGAAGGTAGGAGGAGGGAGGAGGAGAGGGAGGAGGAGGGAGGAGGAGGAGAGAGGAGGAGGAAGAGGGAGGAGGAGAAGGTAGGAGGAGGGAGGAGGAGAGGGAGGAGGAGGGGGAGAAGGGTGGAGGAGGGAGGAGGAAGAGGGAGGAGGAGGGATGAGGGGGAGGAGAAGGAGGAGGGGAGGAGGAGGAGAGAGGAGGAGGAGAGAGGAGGAGGAGAGAGGAGGAGGAGAGAGGAGGAGGAGGGATTAGGAGGAGGGAGGAGGAGAGCAAGGTGGAGGAGGAGGAAGAGGAGGGTAGGAGGAGGAGAGCAAGGTGGAGGAGAAGGAAGAGGAGGGTAGGAGGATTATAACGCATATGCCTGTAGATAACTGCAGCGAAAAGTTCCACCTATTTGAGAAATATGCAACAATTTTATATATATAGCAATGCTATTAGGCGTTAATGGCTGTCTTAGGACATCCTCGTCCGGTAGGGACAGTCATGAGCCACAGGTGACACCAGACCGTCATCCAGCTGCTGATGGCAAAATCATAACTAAAATTAATAAATTTAGAGTAGGAACATGGAATGTTAGGACATTAAATGAGCTAGGAAAGTTGACCAATGTTCTAAGAGAGATGGATAGCATGAAAATGAATATACTAGGCGTTAGTAAGATGAGATGGAAGGGATCGGGCAAAATTATAGCTGACAATCACACAATAATTTATTCTGGAGGGGATACACATGAAAAAGGTGTAGGAATAATATTAGACGAAAAAACAGCCAAGTCAATTAATTGATACTGGTGTATTTCAGATAGAGTAGTTATGGTAAAAATCAAAGGCAAACCAATAGACATAAATATTATACAGGTATATGCACCAACAACAATCAGTTTTGATGAAGAAATACAACACTTTTACGACGAAATAGAAATGGTAATGGCTCAAATTGGAATACAAGAAATAAAAATACTACTTGGTGATTTTAATGCAAAAGTAGGAAAGGGAAAAATGGAGGATGTGGTGGGGAATTATGGTTTAGGTTCAAGAAATGAAAGAGGGGAAAAGCTAATAGAATGGGCAAATATCAATGATATGATAATTGGAAACACATGGTTTAAACACCATAAAAGACGACTGTACACATGGAAAAGCCCTGATAAGAAAATACGCAACCAAATTGACTACATACTAATTAATAAAAGATATAGAAATGCTTTAATTAATGTAAAGACAATGCCTGGTGCTGACTGTAATAGTGATCATGTACCACTGTGTGGACAAATAAAAGTAAGATTAAAGAGAGGGAAAAAAATGGTTAAGAACATGAAACTTAATAAAGAGGTTCTGAAAATAGATAAAGAACTGCAAGAACAATACAGAGTGACTGTGAAAAATAGGTACAATGCGATAGCTAAAATACAGAATATAAATGAACAATGGGAAATGTTAAGGGACTCCATTCATCAAACTAGCAAAGAAGTATTACCGGAGAGAGGCAAAATAGCTAAGAAAAAATTGATGAATGAAGAAATCTTAAAACTGTTGGACAAAAGAAAACAGAGTAAAAATGACAAACAAGAATACGCTAAGATAAATAAAGAAATAAAAGATAAATGTGGGAAGGCTAAAGAAAGTTGGTTAAACGAGCAATGCAAAAAGAATTGAATTAAATTCCATTAATGATACAAAAAATATGTACAGACAAATCAGTGAACTTACAGGAAGAAAAACAAGAATAAATACAGGGTGTTTGAAATCAAAAACAGGAAAGATATTATTAGAGGAAGGTGCTATAATGAAGAGGTGGAATGGGTATATAAGAGAATTATATGACGGAGAAAGGGAAGAATTAACAGAAGATAGTAACTTAGAAGGTCCACCTATTCTGAAAGAATAAGTCGCTGACGCTATGAAACGTATGAAGAAAGGAAAAACAGCTGGGCCAGATGAAATTACAATAGAAGAATTAGAACTGTTGGGAGAATTTGGAGTAGATATATTAACCAAAATGTTGAATGATATTTACAGTAGTGGATATTTACCCAGTAATATGCTGAAATCTGTATTTATAGCTATACCAAAAAGACCAGGAGCAATTGATTGTGAAGATTTTCGTACAATTAACCTCATCAACCATATCACTAAGCTTCTACTCAAAATCATAATGAGAAGAAACAAAAAGAAAATAAAAATGGAAATTAGTGAAGAACAGTATGGATTTGTGGAAAGAAAGGGCACAAACAATGCAATTTATACATTACGGACACTAATAGAAAGGTCTTGGGATGCCTCAGTACAGTACTTCAACCCTTGGTTGGGTCCCTTCTGAGATGGAGTACATCAAATCGACGTCTTGAGAACGACTCATACGTAACAGAGCCCAAAAGGATTAGCGAGCGGCTCTCATTTGTAGTAGAGCCCTGAGATAGTCTGACACGTCAACAAAACATGGGGCAATCCATGAAGTAATGAGGTATTTATTTGCTGTCTTGATTGTCTTTTACCAACGTTCTTTTTTCCAGTTGTTAGCGCTCAGAACAAAACCTATTAACATTGAGGCTGAACTTGATTGTCTTATTGAAAAGTTCTTGCTCACCTGAAACAACGATCAGACTGGATTGCCCTTCAGCCAAACTCTTGCTCGCTCAAGACACGATTAAACTGGGCCGACTTTCAGCACACTCCTGCTCGCTCGAGATATCGATTTACTGACTTGAGCTTCAGCACACTCCTGACACGTTCGCCAGAGTAATGGACAAGATGAGCCATTAGGATGGTGTTTACAGTTGATGCTCGCCGGTTTGATGACAATCGCAGGCGCTGCAACCTGTTATGGCAAGTTGGTCTTCAGCCTTTTCTTGACGCCAATTAAATTTTAATATCAAGTCTTGAAAAAGACTTACAGACAACCACCCCTGGCCGGGCTTTTGGTTGCTGTACTTCTCACAGATAACTTATTGGCCATTTTTCCAACTGCGCTTTGTTATGTTCAATACTTGTTTAGAACCGTGCCGAAATTCTGTTTCTGGCGATCGACACAAACGGACCAAGGATCTTGAGCTATTTCGATGTATTATATAGTAGACATCGTTTTTAGACTCCGCGATCTTACTCAGTAGACAGCATTTTGAGACTTCGCGTTGTTACTCAGTAGACAGCATTTTGAGACTCCGCGTTGTTACTCAGTGGACAGCATTTTGAGACTTCGCGTTGTTACTCAGTGGACAGCATTTTGAGACTTCGCGTTGTACCAGGTTCGAATCCTGGTCACGGCACCAAAATTAGTCCTATAACAGTGTGAAGGACTAAGAAAGACTGTTGGTTTCATATAAATAAGGTTTATTTACATTTGATGGCAAGTACTATAAACATGGCGTCCTTCCAGTTCCAGGCCCTGATCTTGACTGCCCCCTGACAACCAACTACGTCACGACTTGAGCATCTCTCTTCCCATTCTCCCCCGATGCTCAATCGTGCCGTATCCTTTTCCCACCTAATACTCTACTTCTGTTACAAGGCAGACCAAGAGAAATGATGCTGGATGGATTGAGACGGTGGCATGGAGGAATATCAGCAGCAGAGTTGATCCAGAAAACCAAAGACCGAGATCTGTGGAGCGCCATGAACGCCTACGCCAGCTGGCACGGCTCTTGATGATGATGATGATGCTATTAGGAGTTATGTCCCCTCGCTAAATATACATTATAATGTAAATTAAATATTAAATAATATTAAGAAAATATGTTTGTACACTAAAAACAACTATGACAGTTGGCTGCACGGGAATGAGAGGAAGACGTGTAGAAAATGTCATCTCAATCGGATGGACCGTTCGCGAACGCATAAAAGACATACATACATACATGCAGTCTCTTTTAAATATATAGATTATTCCTTTATTTCTCAACATAATTTCCACCAACATTGATGTAATTATCGTATCGTTTTATCAGTCCTCCCAACCGGCTGCACAGAACTGCGTGCTTTGTTTTCATTGACCTGCCATCCCACAGAACTGTGTGACTTATTTATTGACTCGCCCTCATAACTTTTTCTACCCAGCTCTGCTACGCTTTACGGGACAAACAATTATCAGCATAAACAGGAAACCCACCTTGGCGCGAGACATTTCACGAATGACGCCGAAGTTGAACCTGACGTGAAAACGTGGTTTAGAAAACAGAGCACGCAGTTCTATGTAGCCGGTTTGGGAGGACTGATAAAACGATGGGATAAGTTCATCAATGTTGGTGGAAATTATGTTGAGAAATAAAGGGACAATTTATGTATAAAAATAAACCGGTTTCATGTTGTTATCATCTTTAGTTATTTTTCTGCAGCCATTTGTGACTTACTTATTAACTTACCCTCGTATTGTAAGGAAACAAACACAGACATTACAGAAACAATTCACGGCTATAATTCTATTGTTAGCCACGGTGGTGGAGTGGTGAATACGCTGGTCTGAAGGCCAGTTGGTCACTGGTTCGAATTTTCATCGAATCGGATTTCTAAAAAACATTGACAGGTGAATGCGGCCTAAAATGGGTACCAGAACTGTCTTGGGGAAATAAAGGTGGCCTGTGTGATACTGAATATATCATCTCCAGATTGACGATTGGTCTCTACGAGGATATTAATTTGAAGGTTATTGTTGTGCAAAGATGGTAATGGCTGGTTTTCCTCCTTTTCCACTCATTTCTTTCTTATCTTCGAGGGGGCTTCAAATAAAAACCTTAAATGTTTTTTGTGCGAGAATATATTCTGAAAAAGTAAAACAAAAAATGTATCATTTTTCGATGTAATCACCACTGTTCAATGCAAGTCCTTCAGTGCAGATAAAGTTCTTGGAATCCTGTAGAAACATCGACTCTGTGGTCACTACTTGGTGTGCCTGACCCGGTCGTGAATACAGAAGTCACGCCGTTTCTAAACTTTCTACTCCACCCGTACACTTGCTGGACTGACAGTCATACACATCACCATACTGGACCTTCATTCGCCGATGAATTTCTATAGGTTTCACCTCTTCACTGATCAAACATCGGATAACAGAACGCTGCTCCTCTGTGGTGCATGTTAAAGGCTGGGCAGCCATCTTTAAACTGCCCATATGACGTCACCATGCTCGTCTACACCGTGATGTCACGTGCTTAACACTCTTCACATCCTTAACAACAATTTTGAAAGATTACAAGACAATCGCATGGTTATTGTAATTTATATCACAAGTCTCTGGATCCGAGTCTACACAGATGGGTCAGCTCAAAATGCTGTTCGAAATGGAGGAGCGTATGTGTACATAGAATACCCAAATAGTACTAGGGACATAGCCAGAGTACCGACAGGAAAGTACTGCCATAACTATGATGCTGAAATTGAGGCAATCAATATAGTAACAGAGAAATTACTAAATACCAGCAATGGTACACAACCTGTGGTGCTACTGACAGATGCAAAATCAGTACTCGAGGCGCTCCTGTCTGGGAAATTGCCAGTACTAAGGACACTGCTTTCTGAACTAGCAGTCAGCATAAGATCACCATACAGTGGATACCATCCCACTGTGGAGTACCCGGAAACGACAAAGCTGATCAATTGGCTAAGGAAGGAGCCAAAGAAGAACAGCCTGATGTTCCCGTTACATACCACCAAAAGAAAAGAATGATCAAATCAGTCAGAAAGCCACCAAAACCTGCTCAAGATTACTACCACGTTATGGACAGACCAGAACAAGTCATTATTCTGCGCCTCAAATAAGGACACAATAGATTACGCAACCACATGTATACTAAATTCAAGATTGGTGAAACAGCCATGTGCACATGTGGATTGGCCTTGCAGACAGCAGAGCACATACTCCAAGACTGCCCAAAATATAACATATCTAGGCAAACCTTCTGGCCTAGAGAAACGACAGTGGAAGATAAACTCTATGGACCACTGTGTGAACTGAAAAAGACAATTAAATTCATACAAGAGACAACATTGCAGATATAGACATATTTCAAGCGAACGAAAAAAGAATAAATATCACAAGTTTGAGGTTTTCATGTGAATTTCCCTCGTACGCCGGTCTGAAGGCCATATCTTGACATGTGCAGATGATGTGCTGGTGTACAGACAGGGCAGAGACAGGGCCAGCTTGGCGAGAGACTTACAGGTGGCGGTAAACAGGGTGGCGGAGTGGTGCAGGGACGCAGAGGCCATTATACACCCAGACAAGGCATCGGTTGCGTGGTACTCCCTGGATAACCAGATCGTCAAGGCAGATGTCCCAGGTATCATGTTGAATGGATGTCCTCTTAGTCGAGAGAGTAAATTGAAGTACTTGGGTATCACCTTTGACAGGCGTTTGTCTTTTAAGGATCATGTGGAGGCCATGGTGGTGAAGGCTGGTAAGGGACTTAATGCATTGAGGGCTATGGCAACAACCGGGGTAGATCAGAGGCTGCTGTACAGGCTCTTTCAGCAGTTAATAACTTCTGTCATTGAGTATGGTTTGGGGCTGCTGACAGTATCAAAGAGCCAGCTTGAAAGGTTGGAGTGCATACATAATGCTGCCATTCGGTTAATCCTGAGGTGCACAAAGGACACACCAATTATATGCATGAGGCATATCCTGGGCGCTATCAACAATGACGGACAGGCATAGGGTCCTTCAGGCCAAATGGTACCTGAGAGTTGCCGCAGACAGAGATCACCCGCTGCATGCAGCAATAGATATGGCCAAGGGTCATAGACTAAGACGAGGCAGGTCCTGGGTGGCACAGGCAGAACTTTCTATGCGTCAGGTGTGTGATCTAGAGACCATCAAGCGTGAAAGAGAGTGGGTTGAAGGTCCGGAAGACATGACGGACTGGCACAATGTCATAATAACACTGGGTCTTGAGTGCAGAGAATGGGCAGAGGGACGCACTGAATTTGAAGTGCAACAGTTGATCCAGAGCAACACACATCAAGGTGACATAGTCATCTACACCGATGGGTCAGTGGTGAGAAATAGACGTAGTGCCTGGGGCTTTATTGCAAAGGCTAATGGACGAGTCTTGAAAAAGGAGAGTCTGGCATATGAGACTACGACCTCCAGCATGAGAATGGAGGTGGAGGCAGTAACAGCGGCATTCCGGTGGCTAGAGGAGACTACTGCAACACACGTTGTATTCATTACGGATTCAAAGAGTGTGCTTAGTAAGGTGGATAAAGGAATGTTTCGTGTGGAATGGCTCTCGTCCCTTCAGAGGTCACAGATTGTGAGAATTGTATGGATATTTTGCCCTAGCCATGCGGGTGTACGGGGGATTGAACAGGATGATAGCCTAGCAGGGAATGCACCTCATGGTGGTATTTTGCCTATGGACAAGGGGGAGGTGGTCGTGCGCTTGTGGGACCAGGTGGTGAAGGGAGAGGAACAGATTGAGAACCCATATGTGGAACAAATGAGATTGCAGGGGATCGGCAGGGGTTCTGGAAGAATCTCAAAACTGAGAGGGAAGAACAGGAGAACTTTTAATCAGATAGCGGTGGGAAAGATTAATAATATGACTCTTCGCTGGCTGTTGAACGAGGGACGGAGCACCTATGGGAATGTCCTGAGTGCAGTGATATCGGTTCTTAACTTAACTCAACTCCCTCGTAATTGTTTCCTCGTGAAAGATGGTGAGCTATATTAGCAAATGTCGGTTACAAATTTAGATTAAACTGAAAATCAATCAGAGTCGAACATGCAACAGCTGTAATAGCAAGTTTCCAGCGGGCCCTGGCAAAATTGTCAGTGACAAAAAGTGTGACGGGTAATTATTTTCTTAAAGGATTCGAGGTAATTATATCTCAACATTGAGTGGAGTCAAGAACTAACATGACAGTATTCGGGACATTCCCATACGTGCTCCATCCCCAGCTTAAACAACCAGCGAAGAGTTCCAATACTAATGTACCAGTTGCAGTCTGATTACGTGTAAGTTTGGGCTTTCCTCGGGGTAAGGACTGTCGGTCAGATCCTCTGGTCACTGCTTGTTCCCCTTTCTCTCCAGGCATCTGCTATAACAAAAGGTGATTACATCCGGAGTAATAAGTCTCTGTGGCTAAGGGCTTGCGAACGCGGTTTTTGGGCCCGTATACCCGGGTTCGAAACACAGCGGTGCTGATATTTTTCGAAATAAGGTATAGGAACCGGTCATTCAGAAAGCAATGGCAAACTACTGAACGTAAAATTTGGCCAGGAATCACGAACAGCGAAAATGCTGAGGTTGACTGCTACGTCATGTGAAGGACATGCAACTTAATTAATTAATAAAAGGTAATTACACCTGGGGTAATAAATGGTAATTAGATCTGGGGTAATAAAGGGTACTGACATTTTGCGTAATAAAAGTTAATAACATCTAGGGTAATAAAAGGTAATGACATCTAAGGTGACAAAATCGTCATCATCTTCGCGTGCAAATTGTGAATGGCTATTTATTATAATAAGTGTTTCCGCAGCGTGCTGGCCGAGTGGCTAGAACTCCAGGTTCTCCTTCAGAAGACCCGGTTTCGAATCCTCGTTAAGGTGTGGAGTTATTTTCTGTCGGGGGCACAACGAAAACCCTAACCTGCACAGTTCACGGCGACTGCACTAGCCAGGCGGTCTTAATTCCGTAGGCTTTAAGCCCCCCTTGTCCTACAATACAAGGTACTACAGACAGTAGATGACAGTTTTGTTGTAGACAGTTCCCGCAGCATACGGTTGAACTACTTTTTATTCGCATATCCTTTTACAGAACATTGCTGTCAACATCAGCATCTTTCAGCTGATTGTTGAATTCTTGGCAAAATTACGCTCAGTAGTTTGCCATTGCTTTCTAAGCGACCGGCTCACATACCCCCGTAAGTTACCAACGCGGCGAGAACCGCTATCGATTCTCGCGCAGGTTATGTTCCTCGCGCGGATATTCGGGATTACGGAGAAAGACGTTAACCTCTAGGCCAGGGAGACCGGCTTTTTCTTGTTTAACTACTACAAGAACTATATTCGAGAGACCTAACTTCACTGCACCTTGAGCTACTCACAATAGGCTCAGTCTCTCTGTGCATAACGGCCAGCCGCTAGTCAAGAGTATTGCACAAATCACAACTCCGTAGCTCCAGCGATGACGTCTCACAAAGCACAACTTCGTAGCTCCAGCGATCACGTCTCACAAAGCACAACTCCGTAGCTCCAGCGATGACGTCTCACAAGGCACAACTCTGTAGCTCCAGCGTTGACGTCTCACAAAACACGAACTCCGTACTCCAGCGATGACCTCCAGGAGTTTCCGGGAAAGACTGTATTCGTGCTCAAATTGATGCCATCCTTTCGGCTTCTTCCCTGCAGTGTTGCATTAGTTCCATTAGTTGCATTAGCTGCATTAGTTGCATTAGCTGCATTAGCTGCATTAGCTGCATTAGTTGCATTAGTTGCATTAGCTGCATTAGTTCCATTAATTGCATTAGTTGCATTAGTTGCATTAGTTGCATTAGTTGCATTAGTTGCATTAATTGCATTAGTTGCATTAGTTGCATTAGTTGCATTAGTTGCATTAGTTGCATTAGTTGCATTAATTGCATTAGTTGCATTAGTTGCATTAGTTGCATTAGTTGCATTAGTTGCATTAGTTGCATTAGTTGCATTAGCTGCATTAGTTGCATTAGCTGCATTAGCTGCATTAGCTGCATTAGTTGCATTAGCTGCATTAGCTGCATTAGTTGCATTAGTTGCATTAGTTGCATTAGTTGCATTAGTTGCATTAGCTGCATTAGTTGCATTAGCTGCATTAGCTCCATTAGCTGCATTAGTTGCATTAGTTGCATAAGTTGCATTAGTTGCATTAGTTGCATTAGTTGCATTAGCTGCATTAGCTGCATTAGTTGCATTAGTTGCATTAGCTGCATTAGTTCCATTAGTTGCATTAGTTGCATTAGTTGCATTAGTTGCATTAGCTGCATTAGCTGCATTAGTTGCATTAGTTGCATTAGTTGCATTAGCTGCATTAGCTGCATTAGTTGCATTAGTTGCATAAGTTGCATTAGTTGCATTAGTTTCATTAGTTGCATTAGTTGCATTAGTTGCATTAGCTGCATTAGTTGCATTAGTTGCATTAGTTGCATTAGTTGCATTAGCTGCATTAGTTGCATTAGTTGCATTAGCTGCATTAGTTCCATTAGTTGCATTAGTTGCATTAGTTGCATTAGTTGCATTAGCTGCATTAGCTGCATTAGCTGCATTAGTTGCATTAGTTGCATTAGCTGCATTAGTTCCATTAGTTGCATTAGTTGCATTAGTTGCATTAGTTGCATTAGCTGCATTAGCTGCATTAGTTGCATTAGTTGCATTAGTTGCATTAGTTGCATTAGCTGCATTAGTTGCATTAGCTGCATTAGCTGCATTAGCTGCATTAGCTGCATTAGTTGCATTAGTTGCATTAGCTGCATTAGCTGCATTAGTTGCATTAGTTGCATTAGTTGCATTAGTTGCATTAGCTGCATTAGTTCCAGTAGTTCCATTAGTTGCATTAGTTGCATTAGTTGCATTAGTTGCATTAGCTGCATTAGCTGCATTAGTTGCATTAGTTGCATTAGTTGCATTAGTTCCATTAGTTGCATTAGCTGCATTAGTTGCATTAGCTGCATTAGTTGCATTAGTTGCATTAGTTGCATTAGTTGCATTAGTTGCATTAGTTGCATTAGTTCCATTAGTTGCATTAGTTGCATTAGTTCCATTAGTTGCATTAGTTGCATTAGCTGCATTAGTTCCATTAGTTGCATTAGCTGCATTAGTTCCATTAGCTGCATTAGCTGCATTAGCTGCATTAGTTGCATTAGTTGCATAAGTTGCATTAGTTGCATTAGTTGCATTAGCTGCATTAGCTGCATTAGCTGCATTAGTTGCATTAGTTGCATTAGTTGCATTAGTTGCATTAGTTGCATTAGTTGCATTAGTTGCATTAGTTGCATTAGTTGCATTAGTTGCAAACCGTTAGATGCATTAATAAATACAAAATGGGACAGGCACCACATACTCAACACGCTGTAAAGCGCGGGAAATTGCTCTGTATTTTATTTAATTATTCTTATTGTATTGTTGTTACTTCTCTTATCTATAGTCTTGGACGTCTGCGTGGCCATGGGTGTGTGGGGAGGGCGTAGGGTGTGATGATGGTGTTTAACGCTTTACCATTCTAACTTCCGGTGCGTTGACGGCGAGGTACACCGGTCAGCTGGATTTCAACTTTGACTTCTCTTTCAGAAAGCGATGGCAAACTACTGAACGTAAAATTGCCCAGAAAATTAACCTTGGTTTGAGATTGATCGATGCGTCCTGCAAAGGATAGGCAACATGTAACAAATATTTATTGTATTAGTTGATATGGCGAGGTGAAAGATGTTAAATACACAGAGGAATGACAAAAATAAACACTCAAATTGTGAAAAGTAACCATACAATTTCAGGTAGGTATCAGCTGAGTTGAGTTGTGTTGAGCTAAGAACCGATATCACTGCACTCAGGACATTCCCAAACGCGAAGAGTCATACTGTTAATTGTTCCCACCACTATCTAACTGAACGTTCTCCTGGTCTTCCCTCTCAGTTTTGAGATTCTGCCAGAACCCCTGCCGATCCCCCGCTGATCCCCCGCAACTTTATTCTTTCCAGATACGGGTTCTAAGTCTGTTCCCCTGCCTTCTCCACCTGGTCCCATGGGCACACAACCACCTCACATTTGTCCATAGGTAATCTACCACCAAGAGGTGCATTCCCTGCCAGCCTAACAGCCTGATCATTCTCCCGCACCACTGCATGGCCAGTGCAAAATATTCATACGTATCATTTATTATCTAGTCTGTGCTCATCAGAAGCAGAAAGTCCACTTTCTTTAGACATGTCTAGTGAAGGGAAAAGCTGGGGTAAGTCTTGAAAACGGGAAGGTTGGGTTAAGAAAAGGCAGCAGGAGACCACGAGAGAAGAAGTTGAACAGTTTGACATTTTAGCCTTTGACACTAACTCCGTAGCACCGACAACGACTCCAAAGGAACACCGAACAGAAACTACATTCTTGAACCAAAAGACAGAGTCCCAAAACAAACCCAGATCCTTCTCAGCAAGAGAAACGTGGCTTAACTAGTCCGCCACGGCGATTGCTTCTCTCGAAATAAAACCAAATAATGCTCAAAACAATGGTGAAAGAGAATCTACCTCTGACAATCGGAAATCCCCTGTTCTTCTTGCTCCACTAAGAGACTTATTGTACAGTCGAAAATGTCAATAGCTAGACATTAGATAGGATCACGTCTAAAATATGTCGAAGAGAATCAGTTATGTTTGCGCAACATTTAAGAATGTCATATTTATTCCTAGACCTGTACATTAGCGCGATAATAAATGTGAGTGCATAAATTCACGACACGCTAATATTGACTGACAATCTGTGTATGAACGAGAACGTATGTGTTGATAATAAAACATAGTGTGACCATGTGTTGGTGATTATATGGGTATGTAATACAAACTATATACACGATTATAATGGTATGTGACATAATCTATGTACATGATTATAATGGTATGTGACATAATCTATGTAAATGATTATAATGGTATGTGAAATAATCTATGTCTCATCTCATCTCATCATGTTCCTCTTGTACCTTGCGGTGTCGAGGTGAAGTATAAACTTCGTGAGAGTGCCCGGTTATGGGCTTCGTATATCGACATTCCCATGGATTCTGTTATTCCCTCCGTCCAACGTTTACGTGGTCGGCCTCTTCCTCTGTTTCCATCTGGTCTGTACATCATTGCTTGTTGTGGCATGCTGTTGACTGGTAGCCTACTTGCATGGCCAAACCATTTGACTTGCTGCTTTCTAATAAAATCTAGAGCAGCTTTAACCCCCACTTTAGTCCTGATTTCTTCATTTCTGATCTTATCTCTTCTTGATACGTTGAGTATTCTTCTCAGGAACCTCATTTCTGTTGTTGTGATTTTTCTTTTCTCTTTTTCTGTCATTGTCCAGGTTTGGCATTGGTAGCACAGAGTTGGTAGGAAGATTGTGTTGTAAAGTGCTTTCTTAGTAGTTATTGATACATGTTTGTTCTTTAGTATTGGTGCCATTTGTCCAATGAGTTGATTTGCCTTATTGCACCTATTTTCGATCTCGTCTTCTGATCTGCCATTTGATGATATTATACTTCCTAGGTACTTGAAGCTCTTTACTTGTTTCAAGGGATGTTCGTTTAGGTGAATTGTTGCTGTTTGTTCTTCTTTAGTTATAGTCATTACCTCTGTTTTGCTTGTGCTAATTTTCATGTTATGTTCCCTACACATTTCGTTTAGACTATTCATGTGGTCTTGTAATTCAGCTTCTGATTTTGCTATTAGTGCTTGGTCGTCCGCAAACAGGAGTTCTCTAATGGTTAGATTTGCAGATGGTTCTTCTTCTGAGTTCTCGTCATGCGGTATTCTTGCTGTCTCTGCTTGGCTGGTTTCTTTACATATGTTGTCTATATATGTTATGAACAAGAGAGGGGACAGGACACAACCTTGTCGTACTCCAGATCTTATGGTGAAGGGTTCTGAGTGTCCTCCAGTTGCTCTCACTATGCATTCACTGTTGTTGTATAAACTTCTACATAGGTTTGTTAGATGTGTACTCACTCCATATTGTTTAAGGATTTCCCACAGCTTGTTTCTATCTACCCTATCAAATGCCTTTTCTTGGTCGACAAAGGCTAAGTAGAGTGTTTCATTGAATTCGATTGATTTTTCTATAAGTTGTCTAAGAGCAAAAATGGCGTCTGTGCATCCTTTGTTTTTCCTAAATCCAAGCTGCGTTTCGCTTAGCTGGGGTTCTAAAGTAGTTCGTAATCTTTTTTCAAGAATTTTGAAAAATATTTTCCCAGTATGACTCAACAGTGAAATGCCTCTGTATTGTGTGCAATCTCTTTTGCTGCCTTTGTTTTTCCAAATTGGGATAATTATGGCGTTTCCCCAGTCTCGTGGTGTCTGTTGTTCTACCCAAACATGGTTGAATAGTCTATGTAGCCAAGCTGTTCCTACTTTTCTTGCTGCTTTAATTAGTTCATTTGGTATTTCATCCTGTCCTGGTGATTTGTTCAATGGGGCTAATCTGATGGCTTCTATAATTTCTTCTTTTAGTATGTCTGGTTCTAGTTCTTCGGTGATATCTGTATATGTCTCTTGAATTCCTGTGACATCTGATGGGATGTTGAGAAGTTGTTCGAAGTACTGCTTCCATCTTATTAGGATCTGTTTTTGTTCACTTATTGGTTCTCCATTTTCGCTGTTAATTATTTCAGTTGGGTCAAAGGGTTCTCCTCTGGTTCGCATTGCACTTATCTTTTTGTAGAGGTTTCTGGTTGCCTCCTTGTAGTTTTTATTTAGGGTTTCTCCATACTCTTCCCAGTCTTTTTGTTTTTCCCTATTTACTATTCTACTCACATGTCTTCTCGCTATTCTGTATTCTCTATAATCACATTCCTGTTTGCTCTTCAACCACTTTTTATATTTTTCCTTTTTTTCTTTTACCGCTTTCTTTACTTCTGCGTTCCACCAACTTGTTATTTTCTTTATCCGTGTTTTGCGTTTTTTCGTGGTTCCGCATGTTATTTTTGCAGTATTTAAAATGCTTGATTTGAACATCTCCCATTCTTCTTCCACTGTTTTTCTTTCCGTAGGTAATTTTTCAAATAGTTCAGTTAGTTCTTTCTCATAGTTTTCCCTTACTGCCTCGTCTTTAAGGTTTTTTAAGTTTACTGATTCGCATGGCATGTATTTTCCTGCTCTTTGTTCTCTTCTTCTGATTGTTCTTATTGTGGCAACGACTGCTTTATGATCTGTGTTTATACTGAAATTGGGCACTGCTCTTGCATCTAATATATTTCTCTTTCTGTTATTTCTTGTTAATATAAAATCAATTTGGCTTTTAGTATCTAGATTGTTCCATTTATACCAGGTGTATACTTGCGAATCTTTATGTTTATAGAATGTGTTTGTTATATAGAGGTCGTGTTGGCTGCAAAGCTCTATCAGTCTACTTCCGTTATCATTCCTTTCATTCTGCTGATCTCCAAATGCTCCCAGGTGTTTTTCTATGCCCACTCTGTTATGTCCTAGTCTTGCATTGAAGTCTCCCATAACTATGATGTTGTCCTGCTTATCTATTTTATTTAGCACGTCATGTGGTTTCGTAGAAGTCCTCGCATTCTTGCTCATTATTGTTTGCATTACATGGTGCGTATATCTGTACATATGTTGTGATTGTTTGTTCTTTTATTCTCACTGTTATGATTCTTTCTGATATATATTTTATTTCTAGTATTCCTCTTGCTAGCCGTGGTTCAATGACTATTCCCACACCGTGACTTGCCCTTTCTTGCTGTTCTACTCCAGAGTAAACAAACGTGTCAGTCCGTTTATATTTCTTAGTTTTTCGCAGTATGAAGATCCCCTGCCGGCTTGCTAGGCCAGTCGCAGGTTTAGGACACTAATCTGACCACAGGGAGTCCATCCCCTATGGCGAGCCATAGCCCCGTTAGCCCTTGATCTCGCGGTCATGGTTGCCCGGTCTGCACCACGTGGAGGTGGGGGTTGACTTGTGTAGTCTGCGGGTCATCGGCAGGCTACTAATTTTCGCTCTTCACCCCTCCTGGGAGAGGCTAGCCGATCCTAACCCTGCTGGCTGCAGGGCCAGGCGCATTCCACACCTTACAGACCTATGTACATGATTATAATGGTATGTGAAATAATCTATGTAAATGATTATAATGGTATGTGACATAATCTATGTAAATGATTATAATGGTATGTGACATAATCTATGTAAATGATTATAATGGTATGTGACATAATCTATGTACATGATTATAATGGTATGTGAAATAATATATGTAAATGATTATAATGGTATGTGACATAATCTATGTAAATGATTATAATGGTGTGTGAAATAATCTATGTAAATGATTATAATGGTGTGTGACATAATCTATGTAAATGATTATAATGGTGTGTGACATAATCTATTTAAATGATTATAATGGTATGTGAAATAATATATGTACATGATTATAATGGTATGTGACATAATCTATGTAAATAATTATAATGGTATGTGAAATAATCTATGTACATGATTATAATGGTGTGTGAAATAATCTATGTAAATGATTATAATGGTATGTGACATAATCTATGTAAATGATTAAAATGGTATGTGACATAATCTATGTAAATGATTATAATGGTGTGTGAAATAATCTATGTACATGATTATAATGGTGTGTGAAATAATCTACGTACATTATTGTCGGATATGTCGAGATTGATGGCTCAACTCCAAAGAGATAAAGGATGCAAAATACTTTTTCCCAATGTGATCCTGCCCGTTTAATTAATTTAGTTGTACTGACTCAATTGTTTGAAACCAGAAATAGAGTTTTAGAGAACCAAGGAATACCTTAGGGAAATAACTGAAAAAGTTGTATTCCCTTTTATACCCAAAATATCCTT
Source organism: Cepaea nemoralis (assembly GCA_014155875.1). Taxonomy (NCBI): domain Eukaryota; kingdom Metazoa; phylum Mollusca; class Gastropoda; order Stylommatophora; family Helicidae; genus Cepaea; species Cepaea nemoralis. The sequence goes on from JACEFZ010000227.1 coordinate 341,382, forward strand.
TAAGTGGTTCCTTGCCTCTCCTCTACCAACTAATTATTTTCTATCTAGGGTAGTTTAATATGATTTGACTATGACAAGTAAACATATAATCAATACATGACATGACCTCATTTTTTTATGATTTAATAAACACAAACGTGAATTTTGTAGATTGCATTCAAAATTACAATTTTCTGTCATAAAATAAGGACATATACCTATAATGGTAATTATACTGAATTAATGTGCCAATTATAATGTGTATAATAACAGCTATATTTTTTTCCCAGTGGCATGTAATGCTAATCTTTTACTGGCCTGATCTGAAAAAGAAGGAACTGTCTACACTCAGGGTTCTCCACTTCCAGCTTTGGGAATCCCTCTGGCTATCAATTAATTGCTGTATGTTCTGTAGTCTTAGTGTTCCAGGTCTGAGTAGAACATAAGTTGGCTCTTGGTTTTCTTTCTATTTTTGGCAGGTAAATGTTTAAATAAAGATTACCTCTCCTATGAGACAAATGGAATGTTTGCAGGTAGATAAGTTTCTGCACTACTCTATCAAGGGCATCACTCAACAGTGTGCTCACTCAACAGGTACTGCATTCAATCTTCACCAAGGCAGGTCTGGATCTACATGAGTATGACCACTACCTGAAATTCCATCAATCACATAATTCTAATGATATCATCAATATGACATTAGAAATGAAATGTAAAAGCCTAAGAACACAGCAAGTAAAAACAATAAGAAGAATCTTGTTCTTAGAGAAAATAAACATAGCAGAAAGATAGTCTTGGTGTTCTCAATTAGTTATCACCAACATAGTTGTTTGCTCTCACTCCAATCTTCCACTATCAGGTGTTCAAGGTTTAACTAGCAGATGTGCAGTGTCATCTTCACTTATGCCTGTCCTTCAGGTCTATGGTTTAAATAATACCTTGATTGGTTTGGAATTTGACAATTATGGTGACCATTCTCTTCTGTACCTAGTTTTGTTCTCTACATCTTTTTCTGTTCAGGAAAAAGGGTCTCATACATTATGGGTTTTAAACTAATTTCCCATTGTAATGAGTAGTTGCTTATAAACAATATAAGTGCATCATGGAATCAATTCTTGTATAGCATTCGTGTGCATTCTTCTTTATTAAGTGCTTCAAGTGAGAAGTTATCTTCCATTCTCATGGATGTAATATTTATTATCATCATCATCATCAACATCATCATGGTTTCCTTATATCATTGTCATTACAATCATTATCGTTATTACATTATTATTATTACATTACAGTCATCATCATCATCCTCATTGTATTACATTTGTCAGGACACTAGACCATATGTGTTAGCATGAGTGACGTGAACTACAAAGTGGGATTTTGCTTAATGTACAAAACCAGCTGCTTGTAGTGTGCGTAATGTATGATATGGTTTGTGTCGTGCTTAGCGCACAAAACCAGATGATTATACGATAAGTGATATTTAATACAATGTGTTGTTATGCGTCGGAGTGTACTAAATTATTATTCAGTTTATGGGTTATGTCGAACAAGTTCTCTGGTGACAGTCATGGCATTTCACATCAAAGTTGTCGGCTATCCTGAGATTGACTGTTGGCCTATACTCACTCTCTCTCAGCATGTAACTTCACTCACTCACACTCCTCATGCATCAGTCACAATATCCATCTGTGCATGTGGGGTCAATTCACTCATCTCAGACATCATTCATATGCATGGATGATCATTCAAGAATCATTCCTCAAACATCATTCATACTTGCATGTAAAATGGGTAATTATACTTATGTGATTTCCCAATGATAACTTAAAATGTTTAACATCATTGATATCACAATGAAATATCTCCTTTCACAATCACTCATCAGACACATCATATCTGTATGAATGACAATTAGTATATGTCTGTGCTTTACACATGATACATTCACAGGTTTAACCACAATTACATTACATTAGAACCTCATTCTTCATCAGAAATTATAATATTTTCATACTGATGGGTTTTATTAAATGATACATTCACATCTCTTTAACAATAATGAAACACACATGACACAAGCATGCTCTTCAATGACATAGACTTATGTGATCATTAGGCATACTTATGAAATTCACCAAGGATTTAGCAAAATTAAATCCATATGGTGTCTCGTGGATTTAATCAAATACATACATTTTATGTGATACACTCATCCGCATTCATTCATTATGAATCATAATAATTCTTGTATGGCGGTTGATTACGCACTATTATGTGGCACAAATATTATCCCACATGTTTGACAACCATAAAAATATATTTGCCTTACCACATGTGTGCTTTAACATCACCCAAATTATGAAACCTATAGAACTCTTTTTGGTTCCCATGTGTTCATGAAATACAAGAAAACTATTGGTTTTTGCATGTGCTCAAATCTACTTGACTATACACATTACACTCATTTCTCTATCAGTGCTGGCACAGGTAAACTAGTTTTAAATCTTAAGTTACTCACCAATCCTAAATCATTACTGAATGTGTTGACTACTTAAGAAATATGTACAACTTCAGTCTAATGCTTACATTAACTAAGCTGTTTAGCTAGGAGAAAATAAATTTCACTATAGTTTTCTCCTAATATACAGTTATCTATGACTATGATAACTAAATATAATATTATTTAGTTTCTAATAAATTAATTTCTTAAGAACTCACCACTCGAAATCACTACTGATTTATCTACTTAAGGAATAAATGTACAACTTGGACTAATGCTAATATATTAAATCAGCTGTTTACTTGGGAGAAAGATAAAACTCACTATGGCTATTCTTAACGGACAGTTTACCCATAGGCTATGAGAACTGAATATTTTATTTTGTTCTTTTTAAATTAATTTAAGAACTTACCAAATGGTTTTACAATACTGACTTACCACTCCTCTTCTGGGAAAAAGACTCACAGACTAAACTAAAATTTACAATAAATATTCAATTTACTATCATCCGAACAGGACGCTTCCAACACAGAGTTCAGGATCCAAGCCTCGAAAATGCGGCGTGTAGCATGTAGTTTATTTCTTATCCCACGTTGATTTATTTTCAATGTTGAGATTGCTACAATTTTGCCATGCCATCGGACCCAGTGGTCCCTTCTCTTGTTGGGTGACTATCAAACAGACCGCTTACACTGCTATCATGCCTTTTTATTTTAGTTTGTTGTGCTCCAGAGGTGACGTCACAATGGGTCGATGAAAAAGTAGGATTTATCGCAGCGAGGAACAAATTATCCCCGAGGCGGTGTCAAACTTTAATTGTTGACGGAAAATATTTACCGCGATGTTGCGCTTGTGAAAAATTATATTACAATTATTATAATGGTTTGTGAAATAATAGATGTAAATGATTATAATGGTATGTACTACTGACTACGAACATGATTATAAAGATATGAAAATTATCTATGTACATGATTATTATGGTATGTACAATGAACTATGTTCACCGGCCATCATCAGTAAGTGTCGTGTCAGTTGACGAAGCTGTCCGTGTCTCTACACAGATCTCGATCTTTGGTGTTCTGGATCAACACGACTGACTATATCCCCCCCCCCCTCCCATGTCATCGTACCAATCCATCCACCATCATTTCTCTTGGTCTGCCTCTGTCTTTTCTCCCACTGATCTTTCCAGATGTCACGATGTTCCCCAACGCCTCCCTTCTCACTGTATCACAAGAGAATGCTGTTTGTATCTTTCCTATAGTTGTGTATAAAGTTCTACTCTCATTAGCCACTTCCAGACATTTCTCGGTATTTACTCTGGCAATCCAATATATTCGCACCATTCGCACCATGCCTCCATTGCTTCCAAGCTTTTTCTAATTTGTTCTTCATGCTCCATGATTCACTGCCATACAGTAAGACATGTTCTATATAACATTTCAGTATTTTCTTTATGACATCTCTATAACGGTGACTTATTACTTAAGATACGAGTACTTTTCATATGCCGGTCTCCGTGGTAAAGGGATAACGGGCGCGGTTGGTAATCCCGTATACCCGTGTTCGAAACACAGCTGCGCTATTTGGCAGCAGACCGCGTTGCGCTGGTTTTTTACGAAAAATGTATGGGTGCCGGTCGTTCAGAAAGCAATGGCAAACTACTGAACGTAAAACCTGCCAAGACATCGACCCTGAGCTAAAACTGCTGGTATTGACTGCAAACGTCATGTAAAGGATATGCAACTAACTTGTCATATTCTGAAATGCAGCTTTTGCTTGACCTAATCTGCTCTTAATCTCTGCCACATATCTTCCATGTAATGTTATTGTGGTTTCTGAGGAAAATGCAAAGAACACCGTGGACAGACAGACAAAGAAATGAGCCATTCCTACAAGAAACAAATGAAAGCGTTAATTTATTAGAAATATAATATATGTAGGCAGTCAAGAATTGTTGGGCACCTTAAGAGAAGGAATAAATTGAAAATCTTGGTTTCAACTGGCAATATAGATGGGAAAAGAACACGGGGGAGGCAGGGAGATAAATATCTGGATGGTTTAGCCACATGGATAATAGAGACAAGAACACATAGCTGATCCAGCGCTGTGTACATATGTGTGTACGTAATATGTTTCATAAAGTATCGCTGTGTACATTTGTGTATATATTCATAAGATATACAGAACAGCAATAGCTGACGGGACTAAAAATAGATGTAGTCTTTATTATTCACATTTCCAGGAGTAAGTAACTGATAACTAACGCTATTTAATTTTGCATAACTTATAACTCAACAGTACACATGTGACAACATATGATCGTATGAATAATATTATATTCTACTCCACCGTGTGGCTGATAACCTAATCGGATCCATGATATTTTATTGTTAACAAACCCAACTCCATTTTATATGTTCCTTGCCATATGTTGCTTCATTATATATGTCTGCTTAATAACATCTCCCTTTTCATGGCTCACGATTGTTGCCTGTTTGATAACATCTCCGTATTCCTAATTCATGATTGATTACTGATAAATTTCCCTTTTTCTTGTTCGCGATTGGTAACTATTTGATAACATCTCTTTTTTCTTACATCACGATTGGTTACTGTTTGATGGCATCTCGTTTTCTGGTTCGCGATATATGACTGACAACATTTCCATACTCCTGGTTGGCGATTGGTATCCGACTAACCCATTTCACTACTAATTTAATTACTCGCTTGAGTTACATATTTATAAAATCTCAAAGATTTGCTCGTGTACTCAATGCCAATAATTGATTGTGTAAGATGCTAAAGAGATTATATTTTGTTGGAATAAATGTAATCAAATACTAGTATATGTTTGAAATGTTGTATGAAATGTTGTATATGTTTTTTTAAAACTGAGTTCGTGATATGTGCGACGCTTTCGGCACCCCCCCCCCCCCCCCCCCTTCCTGCTGAAAGAGACCGAGCCTTATTGGATAAAACCCGGTGCAATGAAGTCGATCCTCTCGACTCTTCAGACCTTTTTAATGTTTGACAACAAATCAGTTTGATCTAAATTGTTGATTCCTTAGTGTGTCGTGGACAGTGTGACGTGCATTGTTCTTGTTGTTTGCCCGAAATTGGCGAATAAAGACACATTGTCATCTGTCACTCCTTGAAGTCATGAGGGTTTGGCGTTTGCAGCTAATGTTATCTATGGGGTGTGGTAGACATCCCCAGGGCTGCTCTCGTGTGTCACTTCAATTATTTCTTTTTTATTTTCGTTCGCTTTGAATTCAAGGGTAGTTGATACACGTGCTACTACATTTAGCACAGTGGACTGATTGTTTCGTGTGGATTAGATTTCCTAGTTACCAGTGTCCCTCGCCATCAGGTGAACCCACTCAGACTTATGAGGTATTTGTTATTTACGTCCCTAAGTCAAAGACCAAAAGTCAACATTTTAGTCCAACTGACCGGTGAACAGGTTGAACCCGCTACCTCGGCATCATCACACAGGAAGAGGGGTTGATTTTGTACATTCAGCCATTCTGACCTCGTCTCCACTAATGACCCGCGTGCTAAGTTACAGTGTTACAATTATTTGCCTCTTTTTTAGCCAAAATACCACACGGGAGTTCTGCGTTGAACAGAAACACTAAAGTTTATGACATAATTACTAGCGCGGAGCTAAGAAAAGAGCTAAACAGAAACAGTAAACTGATTAGAGAAATTAGACGTAGACAGTCACAAAAATGTTTTGGTCACTTTATGAGAAGAAATAAATTGGAGAACTTGGTGTCAACTGGCAAGATTGAGGGTAAGAGAACAAGGAGAGTGCAGAGAAGTAAACACCTGGATCGCTTGGCCATGTGGTATGGTCGAGACAAGAACACTGATCTGATCCAAGACTCTGGTGATCGAGTGAGATGGCAGAACATGATCGCCCATGCTTACCGGCATGGCACATGATGATGATGAAACAGATTCCAGGGAATTCAGACGTGAAGAAAGGACCCTTGCGCGGGATATAGCACATTGAGAACACCTGATAGTATAACTAGAAAGTCGATTCTTTGGAAGCCACGGAGCATTCGACATAGAGAGAGAGACCTAAAAACATAAGGATGCAAGAATTTTAAAGTTGAATAGTCTATAAAACTATCTTTTAAAAGCGCTAAACGTCATATAATAAATATCATATTTACAACAAAAGTAAGCTATTTCAAAAAACTGGTCAAGGTGGTTAAAAGCGAAAAATGGGCAGAGGTGTGTCAAAGAGTAAGCACAGACAAGTCACTGAAATTGTTCTGGCGACTACATAAAAGCATGAGTGGTGTAGTCAAGAATAAGAGCATTTCAGACTTCCAAGGTGCTGACCTCACCTGGCAGAGGACTGACGAGGACAAGGGCAAAGCCCTCTTTGAACGCTACCTTGAGCAGGGCAACCAGACAGACATGGGAGGCCGAAATCTGGCCAAGGAGGTCACCTCAGACAGATGCAAGGCCCAGAACACTTCGGAGGAAGACACAGTGACAGTGAAAGAAATCAAGGCTGTGCTTCGACGATCAAATAACAGTGCTCCAGGTCCTGATGGCATAAGATACAACGACATAAATAGGTGTACCGACAATGAGCTAGAGAAACTAGCAGACATGTACAACAACAGTATAGGGAGTGTTAGCATCAAGGAGGAATGGTTACACAGCTATCTGATTCCCTTGCAGAAGCCTGACAAAGACCACAAAAAAATTCAGGGATATCGAATTATAACCATGCAGAATACAATAGGCAAGCTGCTGGAGAAGGTAATTGCCAGGAAAATATCAAGCCAACTAGAGAGGCAAGGTGTTTTCCCACCTACCCTGGGTGGGTACCGTCCAAAAAGAGAAATCTGGACCAATGCAGCAGTCTTTGCCCATGATGTCTATGAAGGTTTCCACTCAGGCACTGAAACCGTTGCTGCAGCGATTGATCTTGAGGACGCATACAACAGAGTACCACTGGATTTTTTAATGTTTCAGCTTCTTGAACTAAACGTAAGTCCATTCCTCCTTAGTTGGATCGCTGCAGCCCTCTACCAACGGAAAGTAGTTTTTAGATGTGGCAGTTGGATTTCGGAACCAACAACAATATATCCTGGCCTACCACAGGGATCACCATTATCTCCGGTACTGTTCAACGCCTACACAGTGAGAATCACCAGTGAGCAGATCACTGGACCTGGCAGGACATTGTCGTATGCCGATGATGTTTTAGTGTATCGTCAGGGTAAGGATAGAGAGGAGGTTGCTGTGGAACTACAAACCGAACTCAATCGCATAAGTACTTGGTGTGATGAAGCTGGGGCAATGGTCAACCCAACAAAGGCAACAGTGACTTGGTTCTCGTTGAATAATCATATTGTCAACAACCCAACACCAACTGTAATGCTGTGTTCAGAGACGGTGGAAAGAACTCAGGCAATGTATTACCTGGGGATACGGTTTGATCGAAGCCTTGCTTATAATGTGCACATAGACCAGGTGATAACAAAGGCCAAGCGGGGTTTGGCAGCGATGCGGGTGATGGCGGCAGCAAACTGTGAGCAGCGCCATCTATGTCTTCTGTACGAGGGGCTGGTCATGTCTGTTTTGGAGTATGCAATGGCAATCCTGACTCTCAGCCATAAGCAGATAGAAAGGATGGAAAGGATACAGAATGAAGCTATGCGCATTATTCTTGGATGTACAAGAGATACAGCATGCAGGGCGATGCGCTACCTTCTTGATTTTCCAACCATTGAAGAGAGAATACAAGTTTGCAGGGCACGCGCCTACCTCAGAATTAACGCAAACACACAACATCCACTGCATAGTGAAATTAGGAAGGTGAAGGGCAGCAGGTTAAAAAGAGGACGGTCGTGGATGGGTCAAGCCGAAGACATTCTTCAACAGGTGTGTTCACTTGAGGACTTAGAACCTGGCGAGGAGTGGGTGCAAGTGCCAACAGACTTCTGCACATCCTTTTCAGTTTGCATCCAACTAGATAGAAAATACAGACAAGAAAATCCGGCTGCTGTTGAGGCTGAAGTACAAGCGTTGATTTTCGAGAATTCGCTAGACGGTGACGCGGTCATCTACACAGATGGGTCGGTCGTCCGACATGTGAGAAGCTC